>JAQIWD010000546.1:0-19840 GCA_034694825.1 Anurida granaria
TATATTAGCTCCCTCTATCACATATGTGACGATCATTGAGATCCGCTTGTATACTGTTGTGTGGTTCCCTTGTAAGTTCCACAGACTCTGATTTCGTCATTGCGCGTGACGAAATGTACGAACGAAACGTTACACAAGTTGGTAAAATGGAGGCTATTCAAATCAAATTCCTTGAAAATACAACGTCAATGGTACGAGAGGGCAAAGGCTAGCGTGGACTCATATAATTCCTGCCGTAAATAAGGGTAAACTTGGTGAGGACTCATCTACCCCCACAAGTCGCATCCCCCCACTCAGTCGCAACTCTTCAATCGCCCTGGATTAGGTTAGGTTAGGTTGATTTAGGTTAAAGGGGTTGCTAAGTTTCATTATTAACCTAACCTAACTTAAATTGACCCAGACTGTTGAATTAACTACTTTCCAACTTGCACGTCCACCGGGAAGTTTGTTTCCCAAAATTTTTATATAATTATTTTTCTTCTTCCACAGTCGCTGGGAAATTTATTTCCCAGTTTCCCGATTCAGTTTTTAGTTAGCATTTTCAGCATCCATCTTTTATTTCCCGATTGAGTGTTTTTTGTACTAGTCAACAGCCAGGAAGCACGATTATAATCGGAACAAGATTCCAGAATTATTTTTTTTATGTCGTAGTCGAACAAGTTTCCACAAAATAACAAAAATTCTATGTCGTTGCCGAAAATTTAACATATCAGTTAAATTAGGTTAGTTTAAGTTTAAAAAAAACCTAACCTAACCTAATTTAACTGATATGTTAAATGTTCGGCTACGACATAGAATTTTTTTTTATTTTGTGGAATCTTGTTCCGATTATAATCGTGCAGCCGATTATAATATGTCTTTGCGCAATTTCCCGATGGAGTTTCTTTCAGTAATCTCGACTCTCAACAGCCGGGAAATTATAGTTCAGTTAACCGATTGTTCATTTCGCGCCGCCAAAATTTCCGGGTATTCCAATCACCAGAATTCCCAGGTTTTTCCATCCGCCTGACCTTATGTGACCTCAAGAAATTTGACATCCCCATTTTTTAAAATTTTGAGTTTTGGACGCCCAAGGAAGATTTTGTAGGATCTTTGAAGACGTTTCTCAAAAATCGGTGGCAAATTCATTTACCTATTTCAGGAATACTTACCCGATAGGAAGCGGTCTTGCCATCACTCACTTTCTTGGAACGTGATTTCACTTTGATATTTTTAGTTATAATTGATTCAAAATCCTTCGAATACGTTTGTTTAAAAAAAACATGGAGCGCCAAAATCAGACAGGTTGCGGCTTTTGTGCCCAGTCGCTGGAAGTTTTGAAAATCCTCCTGGCCACGCCCCTGAGGCATAATTATTCCAGACTCGGTAATGAATTCTCTCAACCTAAACAATTCTGCGACGGGGGCTTGGACTTTCCACGACTTCACGCTGACTGACCTCGCAGTTCTTACGTCCCTTACCCTTCATAGAGTACTTACTGGAATGCAAATAAGAAAAGGGGCGTTATGAGAAAACAGTGGTAGAATACCCACAATATCTACATGCGTAAAATTTAGGCCAATATAAAAATGGGGAAAATGGTTGAAAAATATTATGTTTGTGAACACATTTCTACCGTAAAGTTTACGTCAAAGAACTTGACGGAAAATTTTGTGTGAGTTATTTCCACAAATTATGTGTATAATTAATTATAATCTTGAAATTTTCGCCCTGTGACAAGCAATTAGAATAACTAAAATTCAATTTTTGCACACAGTTTTCATGCCCGTGTGTGAATCTTTAGTATTTAAAAAAATTTCATTCGCAGCGTAGCTGAAGACCATCCTGGTAGGGAATGTCAGTGAGTTACCTTAGGATTTATGCTATTTCTAAACTTTCAGCATAATAATGCTTGAACCAATAGTTTCCTAAATAGATTCATCATTCATCTGACCCTTTATTTCAGCTTGGTTTTCCATGTATAGAGAGCAACAGTGGCGACGAAGACTGGAGTGGCTGCTCTAAAAAAGTGTTGACAGGGATAGTTGCGGGTTGCGGCGTGGGATGTCAATAACATTCCAGAAATCCTGGATTGGGTTAGAGGAATCCCCAAGCGTAGACTTGATCTTGATCCACTTCCGCCCTGTCCGACCTGAAAAAAATCAAAAAGTTTATTAGACTAATGAATTACAGCCTTGATGGCAGGGCTTGCAAAAATCTTACTCGTCAAGCCGCGATGTAGAGGATAATGATGGAGTCTCCGACGCTAAGCAATTCACAGCGTTCCATCCTATCTTAACAGTCCAGGGACAGTACATCCCTAAGCCACTCCAGAAGCTTTAGGTTCAAGTCGTTTAGAGGCAGGTAGATCTAGGAAGAAATTATCCTTAGAACTTTCACTCCATAAGCGGAGAAATATTTCGATTTGCTCACCTGGCTGGAATACAGAGAAAAATTCTACTTCCAGTTTTGGAATTTGGTGAAACTGTTGAAAGATGCGGAACAATAAGGAGCAGAGAACTGTAACTATTGGAAGATTAGACTTAACTGAAGAATAAAAAAATATTCCTTTGTTAATATTTTCTCGTTCGCATGAGTCATGCGGCAAGCCCATTCATTTAGCTTTGTAAATCCACATCTCCATTAAATTTCTCCATTGTAAAGTACCCTCCTACTCTTATCAAGACGATGATTAAAGCCTAGTAAGCACTTTAGAAGTTGTCTGCCATATCGTATTACCACTTTTCAATAAGCGTATCAACGCTTCATGAAGCGTGATTACATCACAACGTTCATCTTTGGGTTTAGTTTTTCAGCATATGTGATGATCAGGATCACGGGATGTCTGCAAAATTACTATTTTTACAGTACTCCAATAAAGTTTTGTATTTTGATTGATTTGTTACATTCTAAACTGTCAAATCAATGCGAACAAATCCGGAAAAATAAATAAAAGTTAAGAAATTAACTTGTGTCTCGGATTGATTCTCCTAATTTTTTCCGTTTTGCCACTCTCAGCAAATTTTTCTGGATTAGCTAAAATGGATTTGCTAAATTCAAAGCTTGAATCTTGGCGATGGATATTTCTTACAAACACAAGGGCGGACAATCTAAGATGGGTATTGTGTTTCTTTCATTTTCGTTATGTTTTTAGTTTAGCAGGGACGTGGTGGGCCCTCCTCCTCCAATGAAAATTGTCAGAGGGTCTTGTCATGTTCAGCGGAATCCTCCGCTGAGACCTTGACTTGACGCCTCCATCCAAACGCCAGTGAAAGTGTGAGTGAAAGTGGGAGCATAGTGAAAGCGAAACAATTTCATCATCGGAAGTCAAACTTGATTTGGTTTTATTTCATTTTCTCATGTTCCTCTGACCCATCTGCTGCCCTCGCCCTTTTCCCTTTTATTTGCCCAGAATGTCATTTCAGTTTCATTGTTTCTCAACCTGACGACGACGGCCGACCACCAGGACGCTGTGTCAGATGAGAAGAGCCTTTTCCGAGTTCCCAAACAATCAAACCTCTCTTCGATCCTAGAAATAAAAGCAAGTCTAATGAAATCTGGTCCACCAGATCAAAAGTTCAATTCTTTTCATCCATCCACACTCGTTCGTCGTCGCCGCCGCTGGGATATCAATTCCTATGGAAGCAGCGACACAGAGACCCGTGCTACAGAAACACCCCGAACTTCCCCACCCAAGGATTCATTTGAATTTAACTGCTTTTAAATAAAAACGGAAGAAATTTACCTTCTCCAACTACCACTTCCCATTTGTCGCAAAATAAACTTTTATTTGCAGAAACAAAAATGGACTCACACGAGTCCACAGAAACGGAATTTGCCGTTCGTCCAAACAGTCCCCATAAAATCCACCTCGACCGTTTACGGTTTGTTCCACCGTAATCGCTTCCGACATTTCCTCTTTGAATGTGATGAGATAGGGAGTAGAGGACACTATTCTGATGGGATGAACTCTAATAATGGACAAGTGTAATTTGATTTCGCCAAGGAGATAACTAAACTTCACTTTCCTTTCCAGTACTTTCTCCAGGAACCGCCCGTTTCTATAATATTCTTTTTAGTTGCTCAATCAAGAAAGTCTAAGGGGTCGTGGGCAGCGTGTGTCTTGTTTGTCCAAGACCTCCAGGAAAATGCTAATGTTTCCTAATAGAAATTGAATCAACTTTCCCTTCAGGCAAGAGGCAAGCAGGAAAGGAAGTTCTAATAAAACAACATCCGACTACCGACCACCACCAAGGCACATTTCTTCAATGTCTCCTTTTACCACCATCACCGCCGCCGTAGACCTTAGATAGACAAGACACTTTCTCTGATTCGATATTCGGGTTCTGATTTTCTTCTGCTGGAGTGAGTGGTTTCACGGTTGAAATACCTTTGGTCCCATTCTCCAGTCCTTAATGGCTGAGGTTAACTTTGGTAATATTGGAGGAAAGCATTCGAGTTCAGTCCTCCCCTCTAATGTATTGAATTCTAATAAACTTGGATTGTTTGTCAATACTTTGTCTGAGTTTCTCCCTGGATCCACTTACATAATTGTGGACGGCGTGCCTCAATGACTCTTCCGAGTGAAATTTAGAAGAAGTAGTGATGGCTCCAAGGAATGGAAGAAGGCGGATATTTGTTGCCTCTTCTCAAGTGATGGGGGACGAAGAAGAGGATAATTTTCCGGAAAACTTGACGACACTTGAGTCTCTTCTGGAGAAAGTCTTTTTATGGGGGATCGATTTCTCCAGCCAGTACACACGTACACGCTGCTACTGAAGACCGGATTCCATAGCAATCCCCTCCGAATTCCAGGGAAACCTCATCTCTTCCCCCTTCTTCGTACTTACGAATTCATCCTCTTCAAAAGGAAAGAGAAAGGTGAGAAATCTACCTTCCTTCTTTACAAACCCCAAGCACCAACAGCATACACATCTTGCATGACACGCGTTGAGTCAGTGGGCACTGACAGACTGCCTAGCAACCTCTGACCTCATCCCACCAATAACGGAATGTCGGCGACCATTTTGCTACTCTTGCATTTCAATCCCACCAACAACACTGCGCGCAATATTTTGCAAGTGTCTTGTGTCGCCGGAAGTTATGTTGCTGAAATTGGCAGTGTTGTAAATAACCTGTAAGATAGTAAGATAGGAATGACTTGATTCATGCAAACATGGTTTGTATTCAAAGTAGTTTGGCATTATGGCACAATTCTAGGAATATAGTGGAGTCATTGCCTTGTCACATCATTTTTCGATAATGCTACTCAACGATATCTTGTTGCCGCTCCATCAAAACTGGTCCATTGAGGTCTAAATTGTCAAAAAAAAAAGGCTTGCGTTAGATCTATTTTGAGGTGATGCAGTAGACGGCATTTGAACGTTGCCAAAATGGAATATTACATAGCAGGATTTTTAAATGGTTTGGCTCTTTCCCCTTCTTTGCCGGATAAGCTCCCCTACCCATAGAGAAGAGGAAGGGAGAAAGCGGTGGTGGTGAAAGTAAGTTTGTGAATGTAAATTCTGGTTTATCTGACTCTTTCCTTGGCGTCTGCCTCGTGTTATCTTCAGTGAAAGGAAGGAAAGGGGTAAATGAGACATTCATTGAACACAAGGACAATAAACAAGATCGGAAGGAAGGAATTACGGAGGTGGAGGGAGGGGGATCCGAATTCGGAGTCCCCGAATCATCATCATTACGCCTTTCCCCAGATTAGTTTTCACATAAGAACCACACGTATGAGTTTTAATGAGTTTAAACTAAAGGGGGAGACAAAGGGGGTGTTGATGGGGAAATAAAAAGAGAAAAGTCCACCAGAATCAAAAGGGAAAGTAAATGGATGGTTATGAGAAGACTCTTAATTTTAGCCCAACTTTCTCCTGCTCATTCTAAAAGTCCCAGCGCTGGGAAGGCTGGAACTTTCATATGTTCCCTTTACTCTTCGTCTCTCCAGCACATGACTACTACTCTTCAAAAAGTCCACCAGATCAACACCACCCGAATCACATCAAAGGAGATGAAATGGAAGTGTCAGGCACAAACAGTACTGGGAATCTCTCATAATCACACCAACACCAGCACCCTCAATTTAATACCATTCATCACCCATCACCCTCAGATCGTCAGATCTCCTGCGTCTGTATATTTGTCTTCAAAAGATTTGAGAGGAAGGGAGGCATAGGCATAAATTTAGAAGTGATTGAATGAATTTCAAATAGAAATTAACTTTGCATCGTCCACATTTAGGGAAATGAATTCTCGACAATTTAATTTCGGATTTAGGGCGGACAATGGGTCCTTCTCCCCTTCCCGCAGCTCCCATCGATGATCAAATGAATGCAAATTTTAAAAAGTTTACCAGGGCATGCGTAATTTAATTTCTTAATGAGGAAACTGGATACCCAAATATAAACAATTCTACGAGGGAAGCTCATGTCCCTCCTTCTGGCCCTCAAAAATACACAGTGGTATTTTTCGTAAGAAACGTTTCTGAAAATTCAAAACGTGCCTAAATGGATTTTAGTTGGTATTGGTAGAAATCGGAGGCGGACACCACATGTGGTTCCCTCGTCATGACTAAGGCTCAGCATTTTTAAATCCCATTTATTCGAGACGTAGTTGATGAAGGACCCGGGATTTGATGGTAGGGCCTGGTACTGATCCCTTGATAGATTTTTTGTCGCATAATGGTCCACTTGTCGCTCCATCCTTCCTGTGCCCCCTCCCAGCCGTCGTCCCTCCTGTCTTTTCTAATCCAGATTAATTGGTTTCCATTTGTGCATTGTAATCGAGTCTCGTAGAAGGGGGGCGAAGGGCTTTGGCTCTTGGGATGATTAATCTGATTTCATCATCTCCGTTCCAATAAAGTCATCCAGGGAAGTCTATAAAAAGGCAGGCGGGGAAGAGTAAGAGAGAATTGGGGAAAGCTTTCACCGGAATAGACGCTGCTAACGCTCCTTGCCTCCTGTCATCACAATACATCAGAGAGAAGAGGGACTATTCAAAGTAAATAAAATGGAAAGAGGATACTTTGGAATCTCAAATCCGTGTAATGGATTACCACTCGTCCCATTTCGCATCTCCTGCAAAAAAAAAAAATCATCCATTGCCTCCCTGTATCCATGTGAATATTTTTTTCCACCCCGTATCCCGGTGTTACATGAAGGAATAGATACAAAATATGATTGGAAAGGAATGAAACTCCTAGCAGCAGCAGCAGCTAATCCCCTTTCAACTCAAATCTATTCAAAATTTATTTTCATTTTTACTTTGGCTATATATGGGTTGTATGGGGCGCATTGATGAGACTTATTCAGAAAGTAGTGGAATCCTACTGCCAAGTTTAGGGAAAAGGAAGAAGGGGAGATTTGGGTGAAAGCTTCGAAAGAGAAAAAGAATACCCAAAGAATCATTTCCAAAAAGAAGGAGAAAGGGGGCAATAATGTAATTGAATATGCGGAGATGCCCTAGCTAGCTTCTTCTTCCTTTCCTTGGACTATTCCATCTTCATCCATACAGAAGGAAAAGGCTTATCATCCTAGTCTTCTCGTCCGTCCCCATGGCAATCCCATTGTAATCCATACTTTACTTTATTACATTCCGTCAGCCTCAGCCCACTCCCAAAGTTTACACAATTAGGATCATTATTCAAAGTCAGACGGACGCGTACCTGACAGGACCCATTTGATGGAACCACCACTGCTTCAAACTCCGCCCCAAATGTCGAACTCCCGCAAGTCCAAAGTCCATCAAAGTCCCCACACAGGCAGGCGGGTATTCTGGACCTGGAGAACAGAGACAAAGAAATTCCCGGATAACTTTCTCTCCCGGAGAAAACACTCATGGGTGCTCCTCTTTTTTTACTCGGTCGCTTTATCATCTTCCGCCGGAAACTCCCACTCAAGGGTATACATTTCCAAATAAAAGCAAGTTACGTCAAGACTTTGGTGGAGAATAAAAGGGTAATGATGACAATACATTTGAGACGATTTGGGTCTGCAAAAATTGGTCGCTTGACTGTTTTGGGGCGCCTTCATTCAATTCCCACCTCATTTTCTATGGTGAAAGTAAACTTGTAGAAAGAACGAGGAGTGGACAGGTGAATTGAAGCCTTCTTTACGTCCCATCATGTTTGCCTTTGCATCGACTTGGATTAAATTGAAGACTAAATACGCCGCTAGGAGCGTCCTTGGACGAGACTTGAATTTAAGCTTCCTTCTTCTTGCAAGATTTTCAACAAGGCGGGCGCGGGAGGGTAGCTAAAGTCCTTTCTTCTATCTTCTCCCTACTTCGGATTCTACTACTCACTTGGGACTCTTCCTTCCTTGCTTCTTTTGAATTGATCAACCTTGAATTCAAGTCCACTTTCCACCACTTTCTCCTGACTCAGGCAAAAGGAACCCTAAAGGAACCTTAAAACTTTCAAACTTCCCTCCTCCTCCTCGACCGGAACAAAAAGAAAGAAAGGGACGACGACGTAAAATCTTCCGTTGTGCCGCCGCCTTTAAATAAATGAGGATGAAGAAAATAGAGGAAAAGGTCAACTGAGCCATTAGCCCCACTTCCCCTCTCCGTTCTGACCTATGAGGAGAGGGAAAACTTGAATTTCCCCAACATCAGCAGCTCTCCCCAACTTTCTTTTCTCCATTTGACTTCCTGCCGTCGTCATCCACTGTCTTTCCCCTTTGTTGAAATAATTTACCCCTTCCCTTCCCCCGTCTTGTCTTGTCTCTGGTGGAGTTTCTCTTAATCCCATCAGCCATTTAGTCTCAACCTGCCCCACCATTTCCCACCACTCACCCCCTCTGGCTACTTGGGAGTTTGGAATAGAAATGTAACTCCACCGTGGGTCCTCATATGAGAAAGATCTTCCAGAGATCAGTTTCTCATTCGTGGTTGATGAGAAGGGAAAAGGAGTCCGTGAGGACTTGCACAAACAGTGGAATTATGCATGCACGACTGACTATTTTGTTTATCAAAGCTCCCTCTCCTGGAAGATCCAAGGGAGGATGACATGGAGGATTCTCCAGGAATGGGCAAGCGGGAAAGAGTCAACATGGGAGCCACCACCACGAAGGCTGGAGAACTCCCAAGTTTCCAAACCTAACCTACGCCAGGGAGCTTACCAGCTCCTGAAAATATTAAATTCTTTCTCTTCCCCCGCTCCTATCCCAGGATGAACTTTACGGAGTAATTAGCAACTTCCGTCTCCTTTGAAGATCTTTGACGCCAAAAGATCAACATCTCAACACTCAAACTTTATCTGGAAGGCTCAATTTTAGCCACAGGAGGAAATGAGATCCATCAGTCCTCCAGCAGCGACTTTCTCCACCGAAAAGATTCCAAACCCCAGCCGCGTTTTTTTAAAAGAAGTCCCGCTAGGAATTAAGCCGTTTTAGCCGTCAATGAAAATTTGAATTCAAAAATATTTGGTAGACTGGTATTAAAAATTGTGCAAATAATGCTGGAAATAGGTGAGTCGGACAGCTCAAGCGGATAAAACGCAGCTGCTTTAGAGACCTGCGCGACGTACTACGGTTTGGCTGTTTACTTTCAACAATTTTGAAAACATCAAAAGAAGTATCGTAGATTTGGTAGGAAATAATCCCACTTTGCAAAAATAATTTTATAAACAGGGTGGATAAATAAACTGCGAGCGGATGAGGATTATGTGAAGTTGGCAGACAAGACAAGACGAGACTTGTACAAGTGGACAGGAAACAGAAGGTGTCTTTGTGGATTAGTAGGAAATGGAACATCTTCCGCTTCCTGGAAAAATGGAGGAGGATTCATCATTCATGAGATAAATCAGAAGGATTTCCATAATTCCGGGTGGGTTCCAGGCGGGTATTATGCTATGCAGATTAAGTGTCTATTCAAATCCCACCAACGGCTTTCGTTTTCTTCCTTTTCAAAGGAGAGAATGAGCATTTTGTTTGGCCCATTTACTCCCAAATAACGAACCTGACCCTCTGCGGTGGAGTTGGTGGTACATGGATTACTGAATCTAATTCATCAACGTCTCATGTACCCAAAGATTATCCTTTACGAACCTTCCGGAACATCCATTACGCAAACATTTCCATCAAACCATAACCACGTATACGTTCCCAAGATCCCAAGAACCCGCGACATGATGCGCGTTTTCTAAGCAGAAAAGTACGTATAAGAAACGCCATTTCCAGTCTTGCTTGTAGGAAAGTTGT
Source organism: Anurida granaria (assembly GCA_034694825.1). Classification (NCBI taxonomy): domain Eukaryota; kingdom Metazoa; phylum Arthropoda; class Collembola; order Poduromorpha; family Neanuridae; genus Anurida; species Anurida granaria. The sequence goes on from JAQIWD010000546.1 coordinate 10,188, forward strand.
AAAGTATTGTCGCCTGAGGGCCACGCCTTTAAACCAATGACGTGATTTCCCATGGCGGGAGTTGTTGATTGGCTAATTTTTTTCCCCAGCGCCATTAATTAGATTTGAGCTCACAGTGGGTCTCTGCCACATATCAAGAGTCACGCGGAGGACAATGTGGTTGGTGGGGTCCATCATCATCTTCTTCTTTTGTGTGTCCTATTTATGATTATTAGGGGAGCTATTAAGGACCTCTGACATCTTCCCAGTTGAAAAGATTAAGACGCACAAGGGACGACGGCTTCTATCGTCCCAATTCCTTTGTTCCTCTGTATGCCATCCTTCATTTTCCTTCCCACCACCACCGCCGCGGCTTCTTACAACGAGTGCCAAAAAACTTGGAATGAAAAACGATTACGGGAGTTAATGTAGCGGAGGTTTGTTATATAAATGGAGTCCGTTTTCGAACACAAACAACCCACGCCAAAGTTTTATGGCAAAAAGGAATAGTAGGACGATGGATTCTCTCTGGACATTATTTTTGGTTCCAGAAAGGGTTGGGACACTTTCATGTTTTATTGGAAGACATTTTTAGATTTTTCCCATTCACGCAGGAAGCTCATCGGTCCCTGCGTTTATTACTGCTACGGGTGCCTGTGACCCCTTTTGTGACCTCTTTGTCGGCAGCTCCATCCGTGGCATCCTAACCAAACAGGGGTCTGGAAAATTTTACACTTTTGCTTTACACCATTGTTTAGTCTAGGAAGAGATGCGATGCATAAGAAGAATCCATCATGGATTATTTTGGTACATTCTTAGAATCGTTAGTAAAAGAACCAACTGGGACGCCTGGTTGCAATTAATTTGGAGTGATTCAGCCCCTTGAACTCTGAACTTGTGCTAATACGTGACTTTAATCGTATAATCTGTGCAGAAAATAGTTGCGTGGATGCTGACTCAGAATCACCCCAAGTTCCTCTCATGCGTCATTTGGCACGCCAATTATCTTTAGTATTCATAAACGGATTTAATACTTAGCAAATCAATAAAATTGCAATTCCAGTCCAGTGAGTTGATGCGTAATTTGTCAAATCCCCTGAGCATTTCCCATGGCAAGTTAGAATGTTTGCTGTAATTTCTTTGACCTTTTCTAAGAAAGCTTTTTTTATGAGAAGATGACTAAGAACACATAAACTGAAATCAGTGGTGGAAAAGATTACTGGGCCCTGATAAAAAGAGAATAGGAATTGATTGCATGACCTTGGGGACATTTAAAGGATGAGAACCATGCCGAGATGCAGGAACTACACTTGACCCTGGTCTTGGAATTCTTCCATTCTGATTCAGAGAACAAAAGAAATTCGGGGTATTGTGAGTGTGACGAGTGATTGGAATTTATTTTCAGTCCAGGTCTTAAACAGGTTGACGCGTAAGCTTCCCCTTTCTCCGCAAATCTCATCTTCCCATTACTTGAGCACGTCCGGGCATTTATACCTTGAGCCGAAAATGGTTTTTATTCTTAGGTTTACACAAAACACAATAGAGGGAAAACCTGGGGGGATGAGAGGGAAGAAGGAAGGACGCTTGGGAATGAAACACAAACAAGACCGGCTAGAAAACATTCCTTGGAAAGATCTTGGATTTTGTGGATACTTTCCCAAAAACCAAGTCAATCCGACGAGCTGGAATGGATTTTCCTCAATAATCTACCACCACCATTCAAGGGATGAAGGACGGGGGCTCGAAAAGTGTAAGAGTAGGAATTATTAATCATTCAGATGAGAAATCATCCCGTCAGGATCCATCCAGACACTTTCATTCTCCAAGCCACATTCAATTTTAGGAAACTTTTTCAAAGAAAATGGAGATAAAACTTTGAAGAAAACGTCGATAAACCTTCCGAGACCTTCCCAAACAATAAATCCCACGCACTTCCCCACACAAAATGGACCCTGACATTGGGACCAAGCTCCAGTTAACCTCCAGCGTCAGGGACAACTCTACGGAACATTCACCAGTGGTGATGATAAAAAACTACGATACTGACATGACGAATTAATTTAGTCTTAGTCCATTAACAAACCCACCAACCAGAACATTTAAACGCCATCCATCCCCCCACTTTTTAAATTCTCGTACCCAAACTTTCATCAAGTAAGTAACCCCCAAGTTTCTCCAGCGGAAATTTCAAAAATGTCTCCCGACTTGATTATTAGGAAAACTGTAAAAGTGTGTGTGTGTGTTAGAAGCTGATGAAAGCGGAGAATCCATTTTGTAATTAAATGAATAAATTATTATGGTAATGAGTGAATTAATTATTAAAACTAAAGCCTGTTAACGAGCCCTTTTGTTATTGAAGATGATCCTACCCTACACCGACCGTAGGAATACTCTCCTGTCAAGTGGTTTATGTATCCTTGTTATGATTAGAAGACGCTTATGAATTGGTATTAATCAGCCAGTTGAGTCAACATGTCGAAGGAAGGAATTCCCCCACGAAAATTCAAAGTTGTATTTTTATATCCTCCCTCCATCCCTCCCTCCCTGGGTTCAACCCTCCTGACATTTTGATAAGAGGAACCTGAGAATGCTCTTTGTCTAATGAATCCTTCTTCCTTTGACTTTCTATCAGGGAAGGAGGATGGGATGAAGTGGGGCTCTTTTAGTAGTCGTGGGAAGGTTTTCATCGAAAGACTCAAATCAGGGAGCTAGACAAGACAATCTGAAGGAACCTATCAGGCACTAACACAACTTTCAACAATTAGTTGAGCATAAATTACGACGATCCATCTACAAAAACCAGAAGTCATGCCAGCATGGGACGCACAAAACTGTCAACATTCGGATTATCAAAACAGCCTCACTCCTACGGCTGCGCATACTCTCAGAAGTTGGCTCTGGCGTAATGAATGGATTTCAAATATTGGAGGAGGTTGGTGACTTACGAGTCCTGTCACTGTCATTTCCTAAACATTTTGACACTTTCCTTGGCCTTTCGTTTTCAGTGGCATCGTCACAGTCGGTCTAAAATTATAAAGATTCTTAGAAGAGTAGACGCGATGGATGGGTAAGGAAGGGACCCTTAAGGTCTCCGTCCTTTAAAAGGAGGCTGAAAGTGATAATATTTGGGTCCTTGGCCCATACTGGATGGGAAACAAGCCCTAAATCAACTTTGACACTTGGTTAATAATATCATCCAAACAAGGATGGGAATCATTGGAAACAAAGGACTTATTTCCTTTTCCCTCCTCCTTTCTTTAGTGGGAAGAGTGGAAAAATTCAAATTCAAAGTGACATTTGGGAATAGGAAAGTTTTCTTTGTAATTCTGCTGGAGATAGCTTCTTTCGGCTGAGTCGAGATCGAAGTGTCTGTCGGATCTAAAGCCTACTGACGAAAGAACAGGGAATTCAGAACAACCAAGATCAATGTTCCTTAATATTCAAACACGATACTACGCCAGGACCACTACTCCCTTCTTCCCCTTTGCACATCCCAACACCATCGCCTTGACTACCAATCACCTTCTCCTTCTTACCAGAGATGATCATCAGGAGCGAAGGATCCACCGACGGACGACTGACACACGTACAAAACACTTCATCCACATATCAAAATACATTCGGTACTACGGGTACTACTCCATTTGTGCATGTCGGCATACAAAACATTCGAGATACGAAATATGTACACCCACCCGCATTCTCCTCATTCCAGCAGCATCCCCGTATCAGCACAGAAGGGACTAAGATGAGAAAATTGAAAATTCCCACGGAAAAGATTCGGTGGAAACCAGAGGGAGAACTTAATTTGGAAAGGAAAGAAAGACTTTCCCCCTCGTTGCCCATTTTTGCATTGGGGAAAGTGTGCAAAAAAGGGAAGATTGGGAAAAGGATGTTTGCTGATTCAGTTGTTATGCGATTATCCTCTGAAGAATAGTAAAAAGGAGAAAGTAGGATGCTGAGCTCCTGAATTACGAGCGATCTTCTCCATATTCTTATTTGCATAACGCGATTTCCTCCAAATCCAATAATAATGAAGGAACAAAAGCTCCCGAGTACATTGAGAACCTCCCTCCCGCTCTCTCGCTCATTCTAATCCATTCCGAATTTAAAAACTCCCGCCGATGCCGCTATTGTTCTACTCAGGGTTTTGGCCTCGGCTTGCCTGGATAGCGATAACAAGGCTGGAAGGGATGGATAATGGAGGCCTACGGATTACGACACTTACACAACGCTTCCTAAACTACCTTCCTCCTAAATCCAGAATAGTTACTTTCGTGGACTAATGGATTTATTACGCAAGTTTGGAGGGAAATTCAAACTAATAGGTGAGGTGGAATCCCCTAGAAAGTTTCTCCAGTTGAAACATAATTAAGACCTCACTTCCTAATCCACTTTAATTCACTTCCAGTACTAACTCAGAGGGAGGAAATGGGCTAACTAGATGTTCCAATTCAATAAAACTGGAATTATGTCTGGAATCAGGTGAGATGATGGAGATCTCACTATCACATGAACATGCTCGATAAACAAATTTTGAAACTAGTTTGGTTCAAATTTTAAATGGAACCCAAAATTTTGAGAAAAAGACGCCATCCTTACTGCCATTTCGAATTTGTTTGAAACCTTCTGCTTTTTTGTGCTCGTAATCCTGAATTTAGCAACATGACTCAGAGGCATCTTGGCAAACAAAAGAGGGCTGACCAATGACCATTTTCGGAAAATTGGAGGAGCGTGACGATGGGATTGAAATTGTGGGATGAGGATGACTACTGTGAGATTTATTTGCAAATGGATATCGACCTACCCATCAGGACGCTGGACAGTGACCACAATCCTTCCAATTCTTGTCCATAACTCTTAAAATTAGAATTGAATCCAAAGTGGAAGAAACGATTCCTTTTGTCTTGCCTAATGTGAGTCCCCAAATGAGTCCCATTGTATTCCGACTGAATTTGTTACTTTTGTTGTGTGGCTCCCCATTGTCTTGGTCAGTCAGTCACTGCATGGGGCCTTTGGCCATCTCCCTTTCTTCTGCTGTCTTGTCCCAAGATGCCCTTGCTCGAGAACACGGGAAGTTCGGAGGAAGAAGAAGAAGAAGAGGTTCATGCGTGTCGAAAATCCGACTTCCCCTTGACACATCTCCAACTTCCACAGTCCACAGTCCACGGTGCAGTGGAGTTCTGGAACCCAGCGGTTCAGTACAGCTCCAAGCAGTTGGATCACTCAGTCGAGTCCCAACTTCTGCCTCGGTAGGACTCACCCTACTTTCTCCTCCTGAGAAGCATTACAAAAAGGACACTTAACCTTATCACATTGTCACGGATATCAAAGTACCCTGCCCTTAAGTATCTCACCGTTGGCTAAAATGTGCCTGGCGGAGAACTGAATCTCAACTTACCCCAGTCCCCAGAATTAAAACTGTGAAATCGGCCTTGGTTCCACTCCGACACCACCGTTGCTTGGAATTTTGACTCTTGTTCACCGTGTTAGGCCAAATTCGTTCCAGGTGTCAGAGACTCAGGGCTCAGCGCTCAAGCGTCCCAACTTGTCTCCCTAAAAGCGGAGCATCCAAATTAAAGTCTTGCCTAATTCTCTGCGGTTGTCACAAGGAGGAGCGGTTGGATTCTTGAGAAAAGCCAGGACGCTGTTCACTGAATACTAATCACCAAATCAGCTTCCCCGTTTCCGTAGTCGTCGTGAATCCGTTCCTTTCACCCTGTGAAAGTTTTCCAGCCCCAGTCCTAGCCCCAGTCCTAAATGTGCTGCTGGATTTTCCACGAAGGGCTCTAGGCTTTCCCAGCTGCTGCAAAACAAAAGTGACGGATTTTGCAATAATAATTTTAGAAGACTGGGTGCATTTTAGCGACTCCAGTTGGGTCTGGCAGGGGGGCTCATCAATCACGAGTCCCAAACACCCCCGTCTCCTCGGCCCTGTCAAAACACTTGGGCTAACGCTGGAAATGCAAAGGAACTGAAGAGAGACCCACCACCACCACCGCTGCTTCTACTACCACCCAGGACACACGGTGAAAGTGAATTTCTCCGAATTCGGAGATTTTGCTTTTGTCTTTCGTGTTCTTCGTGTTTCAGTTTTGAATTTGGAAGGATGTGGACTTGGCTCTCCGACATCGTCGTCTAGTACTACATTTGCCCCGGACTCAATTGGTGCGTGTGTGTTAATTAGGAAATACTGATAGACAAGTTTGGGAAGAGACACGAAAACACGAAGAATCAAAAGACTCCCACTTGACGTGGAGGTTCATGGTTTCAAGCCTAAATTAAAAATAGGTGAGTCCATAGAATACAATTGGATTTTTTTAATTGAAACTACAAATTGGAAATGAATTCATTCAAAATTTATAAAACAAGAAGCGCATTGGTGATAGTTGCCAAACTTTTTCGATAAAAAAACCAAGCTTAAAGGCTTCCGCTGAAAAGCAGCTCCATTTCACATTCAACAGAGAGGAGGGGTGGGAGCTTATGAGCAGAGACAGGAGATGTGTTTACAAATTCGGGAAACAGACGTGCAAAATCTGCAACATTACTGCACGGTAGTGTTGTTGAAAGTTGTTAACAAGGGGAAACGTCAATGTGGTAAGTTGGTTTTGGCAAAAAATTTCATGACGGTGAAAGTAAAATCGTGTAAACAAGAAGAAGGTATTGCATTTATTTGACTGATTGATTATATGTTTAGCTGAAAGTTGCGAATATTTGCAATCGCCCCTGTCTGTCCCCAGTGGGGGTCTATTTTTAATTCTATTTCCGAGCCCAGGACGGAACTCCCATGACTCATTCATTGAAAAGTGAAATTTTACACTTTACTTCTCACATCCTTCCCCGTAACATCCGGTAACCGGCGGCTTGTTACTTGGTAGATCGAGCGAGGGTTAAAGGTCCATAAAAACAAAAGAGGCGAACGTTCTTGCAAAATCTTGGAATATATTTGGAAAAGTTGCGCCTGCGCCTGGATCTCGGCGTTGTTATTTATTGACGTGAATAAATGTGGGTCGGCTGAATAATGTTGAGATATTAGTGGCTGGAGGGAATGAATTTTGGTGGACGGGAGTTAATGATGAGGCTTGGGCCTATCCATGGCGTCTTTATTACCCTCATCATCTCCAGTGAGGAATACATCAGGTGGTGGCGGGGGATTTTGAAAATGACTACTTAGTACACCAGGGAACAGGGAATTCTGTTCCTGATTTACCTTCCAACATCATCACCCACCAGATTTTCCTAACACTGGCGGAAGTCAACCAAGAGGAGAAAGCACATTTTTCATTTTCTCCTTACTTCCATTGTTCCCCTTTTGCATGCTGATTGGAAGATTGCAAAAAGGAAGACTGAGTTAGTGGCCAAGCGTCTTCAATTTTTTATCCCCTCCACCGGATACAGAGGGTTAACCAAGGTTTTCTGAACACTTTACAAGCCAGAATGTTCAGCATTTCATGAAAGTTCACTATAGGGACATTTTGCAAATTTTGCAATTTTGCAATTTGTTCAAAATTAACTTCATTAGTAATTGACGATGCGAAATTTCAAATGTGGTCTCAAATACCTAAGCCTAGCCCTCTGTAAATTGAAGGAATAAGAACCATTTTGGCATCATGAAATCTTATTACATTGGCGATGAGAGGAGGAAGCTGAACTTTAATCAGTTTTTCCCATTTCGCTTCGGCAAAGGAGGAATTTCAGGAGGTGATGACAATGGGCCTGATACTTTGCCAAATTCAGGCGGTGATAGGTTGATGATTAGGCGGAAGAATTTGCGGATATTATTAGCTCCTTCCGATTCCTTTCCACATTCAAAGGACTCACATTAATAGGTTCGTTGGCTTACTTGGAAAGTACCTGAAGCAGGGGGATAAGGAGATGGTAGGCATATTGTAACTGTAATTTCAAATCTACTGGGACTACTGCCAGAATGAACGATTTTTTATTATTAACTTTAAATAATCTCCCACTACCCTCTGGAACATATTACACCCATAACTTTTCCCAAATTGCTCCAATTTTTCTTCCATTTCCATCTTTTCCGACAGTCCGAGCTCGACCACTTCTTTGCCGAATTCGGTCTCTTTTCTATACCTCGTTTTTTCAGTGGTCGCTTAGAAATTCGAAATCCAGATGAGGGCAAACAAGGGAAGATTGATGGTGGCATCCCTTTCAAAGCTTCCATTCCATGATGATTTTCCTCTCTTGCAAAACCGTTCGCACATGGTGGTTTCCATTGTTTCCATTTCTACTGTCCTCTAATTGCGATGAGTTGCGAGAGTGCTGGAGAATTATGGTAATTGAGTTAAAAGAAACAGAGGAGATCCATTGGGTTGTTGGCACTTGTTTCCCATTGTCCTTTCATTTAGGAGACAATGGAACGATTTGCATTCCTCCACTACTGGTTGAAACCGATCTCCCCGAATTCACCCGGATGCTTCACTTGCCTGGAATTTTAATTATCTTCCCATCCCCGTTTCCTCCAATACACTCCAAATCGGGCTGGAATTTTATTTTTCCGGGTAACATGTCTCGCTCCGCTTGTTTTGAATTTTCCTACACCCAATCTTCTCCTGCTGGAGTTTTCAGTTTGCGGTGCCTCCCTGCCTGCCAGAGATCATTCGTGGGTTTTCACCGAATTCGGAGATTTTTTTTTTTTTCCAATTTTGATATCCGCCTCAACTCCCATAGGAGGAGGGGAGGAAGAATTTCAGAAATTTCAAAATCAAATTCAGTTTATTTCTTGAAGGAGAAAATTTGGTTTTTCCCTTTTGTCTCACTTCATTTCCTTTCTACACGAAGTGTGTAAGAGATGAGTGGGGTGTTGAAAGTATTGGATTTCATTCCGAGATTAGAGTAAACCCTCAAGAGGACAAGGGTCAAAGGTCAAAATAATAATAACGGCTCAATGGCGTATACGAGCTAATTGTAAGCTCCATAAAATTAAGCTCGTTATTACAAACGCGAGCCCATGAAGGAATGAAATCCAATTGAGACCCATTTCCATTCATTTTGAGTATGCTATGAATTTCAGGCTCAGCAACATAAAGTTACGTATGAATCCGCCTCAAGTAGCAAAAACTGATGATGATGACTCAGGGGAGGCTAATTTTAGTTTGCGTTTTGTCACTCCCGAGTACTTTTCGATCTTGTCTTGAATTTGATGGTTGATTAATGACAGGCGGAGGGAAGGAGCAGTAGGAGAATTTGTTATGATTAATAATCTGATTCCCTTAGGGATGGCAAGATGGGTAGGCAGGCGGGTTAGATTGTCCGTCCTGTCATTGGCCCTATGCGTGCGCGTGCACTTCATAATACTTGGTTAATTATTTAAGGCCCTTTTCAAAGTAATCCGAATCACGTGCCCCCATCTGCATCATCCAATTTTAAGTATCCAGGATTCCTCGATTCATATTTTGCACAACCCGGGAGAAAGTTTTGCGGAGAAAGCCGAGGACGCGGAGTCCGGGTTGTGTCAGATGGCGAATCCTTTTCAAAGATTATCATCATCATTTTCAGTGGAAAAAAAAAGAAGCAAGTCCCTTTTTACAAAGTTTTTGGACTTTATTTTTCTGGCGTCACCGAACGTCGAACCGAATTTCGGTTTCCTTTCCTTTGTCGTCATCGGAGACTGGAGTCGGTTATTGACATTGATTAGGGACAAAAGATGTTCACCA
>JAQIWD010000547.1:0-19839 GCA_034694825.1 Anurida granaria
TGTGGAGATTATTATGAAATGATGTAGACATTTTTATTGTGGAGGTTATTTGGTGTGGAGATTTTTATTTTGGGGATTATGGCATGGCAATTCTGCTAAACCTTACCTTTCGGAGCGTAGGCTATGGCCGGCCAGCTGAGGTTCCTTTGTGGTCCAGTGTCTGAAAGTTGTGACGGCCGTGATTGATTTATGGGGTATACTTATTATTATTATTTATTATTATTGTCATATTGTCATTGTTGTTATTGTCTAGTGAGATTAGAAAAGTCATAGACGACTAAGCGGTTATTTCTTACTTCATTCCTGTCACCTCATGTCCACATTCTTCAAATCAACCATACCGAAACAGCATTAGAAGATTTAACTTCCGGCGTAAATTGGCTGGGGGAATTAGCTGTTTATTTTTGGAAGATCAGCACGGGAGAGTTCATTTTAATTAACCCGTATTAGGATGGAACTTACGGGGTCGACGACACGCCTGATAAGAACAGGACCATCAAGTATCGGTGGAAAGTAAACAATACTTAACCTCGTTCATCTTAGGTAATTTAATCAAATTGATCTTTATATTTTCTTCAGGAATTCGGTTTAATTACTTTGACCTTCGTTTTAAATGGTTCTATAATTTCAATCCTGGATGTTTCAGCAATGCAAGCGTAGCTTTACCCTACTGATGAGCGTATAAATACGCCTTGAAACCCATAACGCTAAGTAAGTACCGCAGGCGGTTTCAAAAAAGTGCCTTGATATAGCTGAAGCCAAATTGGACTACGGACAATTAATCATTCCCACGCATCCATGCACCATGGCATTCGAGTTTTAAAAGTCGGCTGAATGTGAAACTATTAGTCTCTAATTACAATTTGTTAAACAATTCCACAACGTAAAGTTTTTATTGCCTCATTGTTCTTGTTATGCTTCACGATCTAGCATTAACGGCTAGTCGAATTATATTTAATTACTCTTTATGCTGCAATCGCGACAGCTCGGGTAGCATTGTCCCTTTGTTACATGACCTTTCTCTATTTGACATTTAATTTCAATCTCTTTAGCACTTTCTCAACAAAACGTCGTTAATATGCCAGTTTTATGTATCTCGATTGTCTGTTCTTCCGGGTTTTATATTCTGAGCAAATCTAGTTGAAAGCAAGGGTGACACCTTTAGAGTAAAGGTTTAGTAAGGCGCGTATAACATTTGAAAGGTCACATTTTCTAGAAAATATTAGGGAGCTTAAGGCTTAGCTTAAGATTAGCTCAAACCCCTGGAAATAGTACTGTAACTGAATATCATTCTAATTTCTTCATGTCGCTCATAATTTTTTGTTTGAAATATTCACAGGTTTCATTGCTAGTGGGATTGGACTGCTGATGATTTTCTTTCTTGCTGGTTAGCCGGAACATCACATGGCTCATCGTCAAGGTTCCGTACCAGGGAGCCGGGGAGGTGGAAATCAGCATGTCCACTTAGAACGACTCTTCCAGCAGCAAAATAACAACTACATCCGACAGCAGCAACAACAACAGCAACAACAACAACAACAACTACAGTCTCGACATCAAAATCCGATCAGCGATCATCAACAGCAGCAACTTTTGGCCCACCACATTTCAATTCCACAACATTTGGACCATTTACACGGAGATCAGAACCACCGTATCGATTCACACCTTCGATCATCACCTGGGCGGCCCAATTCCAGCGTCAACAAACTGATTCCCTATCCACAACAACCTGAACTCTGGAGAAATCCAATCCCATCCCATTTTCAACATCCAACACCCAGGCACCCAGTCACGGGGTTCCCATTGTCACCAAACGAGGAACATTCCTATAGGTGAGAAGTCGATGAACCATTATATGCGTTGGTAAAAGAAAGACTTAATGCGTGTAATTGGTTTACAAGAGAACAAAGGGAACGTGACGAGGAAATTCGGAGAACAAGAGAACGGGACGAGGATGCGAGGAGAGCAGCGCAGGAACAAGTCATGAAACATTTTGAAGATTCCTTTCGATACGCGCAGCAGAAAACCTCGGCAGTAAGACCGTTTTCGGATTTTAGTCACGGAGGATAGTTCCGATTTTTAATTGTTTCTTGTTTAATTTAGCAGACTCGTTACCCACCATCTCCCCAACCACCTCAAGTACTTCCAAAGTTGGAAGACGTGAAACCGCGGATGCAAGGAATGATGGGAGGTCCACGAATCCCTTCGCCGCAAAGCAAAATTGGATATCATCAGAATATGCGTAAGCTTTGAGCTTTAACTTAAATTGAAAGCAACTCAGTTATTTCTAAAAAAAAAAAAAAAAAAAATACGATTGTGATGTGCTCCAACTTTCAACCTAGCTTATGCACCAGGCCAAGGATCTCCCTACCAGGACTCGTCCGCAAGCAGCAAAGCGGGCAAGCTTGTACCGTCACCTCCATCAATGGTTCGTGACGGGGAGTTCCGTGGGTATTACCATCCGCCACCCCAGCACTTGTCCGTCATCCGACCTCGAGACCCCGTCCCACCTTCTATTGTCTCCAGAGATCCAGACAAGTATCCCAGCAACAACATCCAGGGGGGTCCAAAAGGCAATTTCCCCCCATTCGGTCCTCCACCACAGGTTAGTCGAGTAAAAGTGAGCAGCCCTGCCCCTCAGCAAATCTATGGGAAACCAAGCATCCAAGGCTCAAACTCTCCATCCGCCCGCTGCTACGCTCCCTTATCACTCACGTCCAAAGGATCCACCAGACCAACTCAGACCCCACCACCGCCCTCAATTCCCTCCAACTTACCAAAGCATGAAGTCCGGAGCGCAGATTTGGCCAGTTATTACATGTACTCGAATATCTCAAGCTCACCACCCTTCAGCCAGGCACAGATGCCTACCCCTCGGTTCAGTCTCAAATCAGAATATCAGACACAACCGCTGGACTTGGGTGGGAAGCGAAAAGTTGATCCCAAATCATTGGATTTGGAACTGAAGAGGGAAAGAGGCTGGGAAGAGGATAGTTCAGGATTCCTTCAAAGCAAACCTTTAGAATTAGGAATTCAAAAGTCTTCTGCCGGAGATGAGGGTTCTCCACAAGTCTCTGAGAAAAGTATACATGAAGTACTGAATTTAGTCAAGGGAGAAGTTGGCATGGATCAATCTCAAACCAAAGTTCCTCACTCCGGCATCCTGCCAACACTGCCACCAACCATCAATGGAAAGGAAATGAGTTCAGTCTCAATTGAGCAGAAGCCGAAAGTACTCGTTGTCGAAATACCACAACGAGAGGCTCAAAAGACACCTCCTCCTCGGGCTCAAATTCTTGCAATTCCTTCTTCATATGCACCGAAAATATCTGGGACGACAGATGGCGCGTCGTCGTCACTCAAGAGCAACTCCAGCAACTGTGCTTCTCCCAATCTTGGGATTCACAAAGGGAAGAAAGTTTTCCTCCAAAGACACTCCGGGCAAGATGCTGGTGCCACAGATGTACCTAAGGTTGGACCACTATTAAACAATGGGACCACAAGGATAGGAGCCCAGATAGATAGTATCCCTGGCCTTCCTGTCGCTGACTTGCAGATTAGTAACTGCGAGGAAACGTCGACTCCGGCTGATATGCCGAAAGTGATTTTCGGTTCTAAAATTCGGAGGAAAATGGAAAAGAATAAAGGGGGCTCAAATGGGCACGAGACCGTTCGAAGACGACACCCCAGTTCCTCAGACGACTCAGAAGAAGATGCCAAGAGTCCGCCAAAGCGGCCCAGACCGAAAGGAAAACGAAGAATTTTGCAGAAGCCGAAGAACTCAGGTTCTGAAAACAGTCACTCCGAGAGTGAGAAGGAGAGTCACACCTCAGACTGTAATTCGAAAGACACAGACCAGACTTCCTCCAACAACAATTCCAATCCAGCAACGCCTGTCAAGAAGCGTGGACGGAAGCCTCGAGCGGATTCCAGTGGAAGCCAGTCGAAGGTGAACAAGCGGTTCAATCCTTTTAAACGGCCCTCCATTCATCTCTTGAAGAAAACCGGAGCGAGTTTTCTTCAAGATGGTTCCTGCACGGAAGTCGCTCCCAAGTTGGGAAAATGTCGCGAATGTCGACTTAATGGGACGAAAACAAAGCATCACACAAATATTTTTTGCCGGTTCTACGCTTTCCGGAAACTTCGATACACCAAGAATGGTTCCTTGGCTATCGCGGGTTTCTCTGATCCCACACATGATCCCACAGAAGTAAGTCCACCTATAATGCATTATGTGGAAAGTAGTTCGGTTAACACATGTGGAAATTTGTTTCATTCCAGGAAGACTTGAGCCTTTGGCTACCGTCGAAGGAAGTTGCTCCAAAGTTACTTGATATCGAATTGGCTAATTTCCTTATTGACGAACTTGGAGATCAATTCTGTGAATTGATTCAACAAGAAAAGGAAGCAGCCCACATCAGTATGTCCCAATCTCAGGATTTTGTTGCATGGAAAAGAGTGGTTCAGGGGGTTCGAGAAATGTGTGACGGTGAGACTAGAAAATTTTCCCTCCATTTTCAATTATATGTATTTCAAAAAATATTTAGTCACGTCGTCTTATTTTCATAGTCTGTGACACAACTTTATTTAACTTTCACTGGGCTTGCAAGAAATGTGGTTTCGTCGTTTGCATTTCCTGCTACCGGGGAAGAAAGGATGGAATCATGAAAGTGAGTCTCCGTTCTAATTTTTACAAGTTTAGATGAGTTTGGTACGTCTGTATGTGCTTTATTATTATCCTGATTTTATTTTATTTTAGAACAATGGGAAGAACGGGAAGGAGCGAGATGAGTTCCAATGGCTATTTTGTCAATCCAATCGCCAAGCCCATGAAATGGAGAATCTGATGTTGACACAAGCAATTGCAGGGGAAGCTCTAACGACGCTCGGTAACTTGCTGCACAAGATGAGGTTCGCCTGGAAAATTTCACAAGGCTGTGGCTGTGATGAATCGAAGAGACTGAAAAGCCAAGATTCTCAAAGTGATAATAATGTAAGCATTCGATTGGATCTTTTTTTTTTTTTTTTTTTTTACAAATACACATCTTTATAAGAGTAAACGCATCAATTGTTTCCAATTTTGTAGGCCGTTCCACTTTCCGGAGATCCTGCCTCAGCTCAGCATGCAAAGGAGGAATTAGGGGAGGCTGCCGAGGAAGGTCTTAAGGATTCAAAATTGGATAGGAATGAAGTCCAATCTAGAAAGCCGGAACCTGAGCTCAAATATTACATTCGCCGGACGGGTCTTATGATTCACCACAGAAAGCAACCACGCGCCGTTCTTACTTACAGCTTTACGAAGACGCAGCTTAAATACCCACGCGTACCACACAACTGGTTATCAGCTGGGAAACTTCTCCGTCTCCACGACCCTGGACACTGTGATAACCAGGATTTGTTTCGAGAAGTTTGGATGCGTGGTCAGCCTGTGATTGTCTCACACGTCGCTGATAAACTTAATAAGCAACTTTGGAGTCCTGACTCATTTGCAAAGGACTTCAGTGAGCTCAAGAACGATTTCGTAAATTGCTTGACTGGGCGTATACTCACAAATCAACCCATGAAGAAGTTTTGGGAAGGCTTCGAATATGTGGGGAAGAGATTGAAGGATGAGAAAGGGAATCCGATGCTGCTCAAATTGAAGGATTGGCCACCCGGTGAAGACTTTGCAGAGAGTCTCCCATCTCGATTCGTAGATTTGATGAACTGCCTTCCTTTGAAGGACTATACACATCGGACTGGGCGTCTAAACCTCGCCTCCCGTCTCCCACCTAACTTTGTACGACCTGACCTGGGTCCGAAAATGTACATTGCTTACGGCTCGGCCCTTCATCCGGATAAAGGAACTGCGAATATCCATCTCGGAATTTCGGATGTTGTCAATCTTATGGTATATGTTGGCGTCTCCAAGGACGTTGATAGCGCAGAAGACAAGACAGGTAGGTCGAGCTCGTCTTGTGTATGGGGAAAGGCTTCTGACGTTTTCTAATAGTGTGCACTTCTTCCCTCAGCAGTGATTGCATCTGTTGAAGAGTCGGATGTGGACGGCCCGACGATGGACCGTGTACGTGATGGGGAGCTGCCTGGGGCACTCTGGCACATTTACAATTCCAAAGATGCAGATAAAATCCGCGACCTTTTAAACAAGGTGGGATTCTGTGTTCCAACTATTTAACTACAGGCAACTAATTGAATTGATATGAATGAAATTATCTGCAGGTCGCAGTAGAACAGGGAAGGAACCTGGAACCTGGACATGACCCAATCCATGACCAAAGTTGGTACTTAGATAAAGCACTGCGTGATCGCCTGCTACGGGAATACGATATAGTCGGATTTCCCGTTGTTCAGTTCGAGGGTGACGTTGTCTTGATTCCTGCTGGTGCTCCACATCAGGTACGAATCAATACTGAACTCATCCTTTTCATTTCGGCAGCGAGTTAGCATTAGTTAATATGGGTTTTACGTTACAGGTGCGAAACATTCATAATTGTATCAAAATATCAGAGGATTTTGTTTCTCCGGAGAATGTAAGCCACTCCTTCCAACTGACGGAGGAGTTTAGGAACTCCACCGACCTCGAAGTCAGTCACGAAGACAAGCTACAGATGAAGAACATCATTTACCACTCTGTGAAAGACGCAATCTCCGTACTGTATCAAAGCATGAATGAGAAGCAGAGGAAGTTAGTAGAGGGCATAGACGATCCCGAATAACTGTGATAAACCAAGGATGACGTTCTTGGACTTCAGACTCATGAAGAGAGGAATGTCGTCGTGACTTTTAATCCTCCCGCCCTGGGGACCTCGACTCCGAGTGACAGGGAGGTCCCTTGGACGACGCATGGTAAACAAAAATACCTGACATGTACCCGTAGGGACGAACAGAACGGCAGCCGCAGCATGGAGGCATCTCCCTGTGTTTCTATTACACTTTCCCTCCCAGGCTAAAGCTCAGAATCATCTCATCAATTTAAACAATATTACTATTACATTATTGCACAAAAATTTATTGTTGAGAAATAAGATAATTTCATGGGATCTTTTTGTCTAATTTTTTATTTCCCCTTGATACCTAGATGACAAGATCAAGATGGAATGGAATCTTTTAAGGGATCTAGAAGGCTGTAGCCACTGGTCGTTGACGACCGAATATAACGTTCACGTTAACTGTTAGGTTGCTTTTGAATCAGCAGGGGAGGTTGGTGGCGTCTTGCGTCCTACGTATTTTATATTCTCACGTCTCACTTTTCCCGGGTTGGTCGCCCTTTTACCATGCAAGAAAGAAGAGGGAATAAATGAAATTTTAAGGGTCCGTTCATGTATTATGTCATGGGTTAGGCAAGGAGATAAAGTAAATACTCTTTGGTTTAGTCTCTAATCTGGGGTTTTCTCTAGACCCTAAATTGAAATTTATTCTTCTACATTATTTGTTATTTTTGAACGAGTTGAAAATTCACGTGTTATATTTTCTCAATTAGATACGACGGTGTAGTAATTTAATTGACATGCCAAGATGGAGCCAAAAACGTAACTCTCAGTCATGAAGTCACAGTTGATTTCAGGGGGAGTCAGTGTGGTAAACATGTCAGAGTGATTACTTTGTGACAATTCATACGGATGTGAAAATATATACGGACTGTATCAAATATACCGTGACCGCCACAAAAAAGTGACCACCCGAAATCAAGAAATTTGTTTATTTTTGAAATATGGTTCTAGTTCCCCCTTGATATTTTCAAACATTTTTAAAATCGTCTTAGAGACTTAGTTTTGGTGGTCACTTTTTCGTGGCGGTCACGGTATAGGGTACGGACTACAAAATTGGGTTACAAATGTAGACGGGACGGATTACGAAATAGACACAGCACGGAGACGGACTACAAATTTGGAGAATGTGGTCCACTTGTGTGGACTACAATAATATATTGATGGCGATGAAATGGCAATGTATGAATGTTGCCAAAGTGGAAGTAGGTATCCTGCTCCCGCCTTTTCCCGTGGCCTCTTTCTTCTCCTTTCCCAACAAGAAAAGTACGAGCGAGACAGAGACGAGCATGGCAGTCTCCGGTGCACACACTTAAATAAGTAACCCTTTATTCCACTTGGAATGGTGTAGGAGGCTATTAATAATTTTTCTCGACAATGATTACTGATTTCCTTGCAATTTCTACATTTCGCACATGCGTACTTAACTCATATATTCAATGATCTGGGGCGAATTTCAAGAAGCGCAACGGTACGGCTATGAATTGCATAAACCTAGTTGCATTTCAGGTCGGCCCTAAAATGAGATACTTCTTAGCACACTTTTTTATGTCCCTTGGATACTTATGTGCCGATGAAGGGGACTTAATTATCAAAGATACTTATTTAAGTGTGTGCGGCTGGGACTGTAAGGGAGGAGAAGAAGAAACTCAAATTCCATTCTTCCATACCTACTGAAACTCCACCAAGAAGAAGGGAAGGAAGGGAATCAACACACTTTTACTTTTCTTTCCGCACTCGTTCTCTTTTTATCATCACACATCAATCACAAAAAAAAACACACTCTCCCAAACCTGTTCATCACAAATTCATTAGGAATTAATCAATTAATTGATTATGTCACATTTTGACCCTTAGGTCACACCCTACTCAAGAAACTATCAAGGCAGGTGGAGTCTCTCGGAGTCCAAATTACGGTAAGAACAAATACCGCGCACCGGACCGGATGGATACCTGATTTCAGTTTAGTCTCTGGCCGCCATGCCTATCCCTCTTGTCCTGTTTCTATCTGGACATGTCTGGTTATAACTTCCCCTTCCCACCTCTCTTCTTTCCCGGTAATTTAGTTTTGACGATCTTTAAATTGCATAAACATTGTCATCATTACATGACTCATCACAGAAAAACTTCATGCGGGTATGATAATGCATACGATGATTCGAGCCATTACCATTACTACCACTAA
The DNA here is from genome assembly GCA_034694825.1 of Anurida granaria. Classification (NCBI taxonomy): domain Eukaryota; kingdom Metazoa; phylum Arthropoda; class Collembola; order Poduromorpha; family Neanuridae; genus Anurida; species Anurida granaria. The sequence goes on from JAQIWD010000547.1 coordinate 8,956, forward strand.
ATTACTTGAATAACTTTCTCACCCTACAGTTTTTCGTATGTAATCTCATTTAAAAACGCAGCACATGACGTAACTATACATTTTGGGAAGTTTGCCGCGTGGATGGTTCGGGATCAGATATACAGGGGTGGGCGTCCTATTTTGGACACTTAAATATTTGCGAATATGTTCTGATCTAGCAGGAATATGTTAAAGCTAATTTTTGTTTTTGAATAGTTAACTAACCTCCCTCACTGGATATTCAATTCATCAGAATTCACTGACTAGAGTCGAAGATACTGGCCTCGGAAATTTTTTGATCGGATTGACATTTTTCCAAAGCAACCAAAAAATGTTAACTGTGATTTTAAAACTAATTTTCCCAGAACAACATAAATAGATGAAATCAATTTTGTTTTGCGCTCATTCTATACTCCTTGTAACATAACACGCTATAACAGATTGCCAAAATCCACGCATTTAAATTTTTCAATTGAAAATTCAGGGCGCAATTCCCCCAAAATTTTGCGTGAAACTTAAAAAAAATGGTATAATCTTTATTAAAAAATTGTGGATCTGAGTTATTAGGGGCAGGCACTATAACAATGCTCCTAAGAGCATGTGCTTGTGTGTGATATGTTTTCAAAAAATTTCGTTTATTTTTAAATTAGATATTTTCAACGTCAAAGTAAAAACGTTCAAAACGTTTTCTAATTTCCTGTCCAAAATGATTGATGGAATTTTTTAATATCTTCTGAACGAGAAGTTGGATCTGCTTCAAACCCGTGTTTAAAAATATGAGGAAAGAATACCCCTACATTAATGCTATAGAATAGTTGAAAATAATTTTAAAATCGAAAAACGTCAGTTGGAAACTTTTTTTGGCAGGACGTTGAAATTTAAGTTTCATTATTTCAAAAACAATTTGCTGAATCGTGATGGATTGAATATCCACAGAGTCAGAGTGGCCTCCAGATACAAATAAAACTATTACTATTAAAATATCCCCATTGGATCACAAAATATTAAAAAAATGTATGTGTCCAAAATAGGACGCCCACCCCTGTAGAGCAGACAGGCCGCGTACTACTAAAAAATTTTATCTGCGGAATCCGTAGTGAGTTTTTGTTTGTTGCGCGAATTTTTGGCGAGGAATCCATGGATCCCAAACAATTTAAAAAATCTTAAGCGCACGTCACACTTATTAAATGTAATTTACTTTCTAAATACTCAACAATTGTAACCTGATTAAGATTTCCAAAATACTTTAATTCTAAAACTATAATTCTAAACACCCAAGGGGTTCATCACCATTTCAATGACCAAGTGGCCAGGCTTTGAGGGGGGTGGGAGTGACCACTTCTACGAATCAAATTAATATTTTTATATTAAACTTGCCTTGTAACTTTCCTCGCATGCTTAACTTCCGACGATAACAGAATTGTTTAGTGTTGTTTGTTGAATTAATTTAAAATGGACTTCGCTCGGACAAGAAGTTGAAGTTGTAGGGATGGTGGTGGCATTGGCTGGTGGATGGTTGGCTGTGTCCAGGACACTTGACAGTGCAATTCCCAATCCAATGACACCCCTTCGTTACGCAAATTGAGCCTTAGCTTAGTTTTTTAGCACATTTTTGCAAAAATAATTTTTGGATTTGTAAAGTTTTAAAGACGACAGACGGGGAGAAGAATGGTTGGGGTGCAGCTTGGTGCACCAGTTGGTCATTGAAATGGTGATGAACCCCTTGGGTGTTTAGAATTATAGTTTTAGAATTAAAGTATATAGGAAATCTTAATCAGGTTACAATTGTTGAGTATTTAGAAAGCAAATTACATCTAATAAGTGTGACGTGCGCTTAAGATTTTTTAAAATTGTTTGGGATCCATGGATTGCTCGCCGAAAATCCGCGCAACAAACAAACAAAAACTCACTCCGGATTCCGCAGATAATGTTTTTTAGTAGTAACAGGCGCGGATCTTATGCATAAAATGATACGAACATTTTTGCTCATTTTAGGACGGGAAGAAAACCTTGGTATGGCGCCTACAATTTCAATACTGCAAAAGGAAGTTCCTGAGGACCCTACCCGATTCTTAGCTACGATCACAGAGGAAGATGCGTCTTCCGTATGCGTATTCTGTAAATCTTCTAAGCTGGATGAAGTGAACTGGGGAGTCATGTATGAAAAAGATGGCATAGTTACGCATTATTTTTGTATGGTAAGTATTCTACTGTTAGTAAATCTGCCAAGTAATATTTGGGTCAAAGGTTCTGGAAATAATTGTGATGGGTCTTGCACAGCTTTTGTCTGCTGCCCTCAAGCAGAATGGGAAGGATGACGAAGGCATTCTGGGATTTCTCCCTGTAGATATTATGAAGGAAGTTAGACGTTCACAGCGCCTGGTAAGCCAAACTAAGAGAGAAGTCGTTTGAAACGGTATTCCTGCAATATTTCATTATTTACGAAGCTTTATTTTGTAGAAATGTGCATATTGTGGACAGTTTGGGGCTAGCATAGGTTGTTGTAACAAGAGATGCAAAATCTTATTTCATTTGCCATGCGGGATTGAGAACGGGACGAATAGCCAGTTCCACTCCAACTTTGAGTAAGTATAAATCTTCCAATTAATTAGCTACTAGATTTAGTCTTCATTTATCCCTTCATCGCACGTTTTATTCTACCAGGTCGTACTGCCCAAGTCATGCAAAGCACAAACAAGTCAGTTTAGGCAGCTTGGCCAAGGAGTCATGCCCGATTTGCATGTGTGAAGTGGATCCGGATGAACGAATCGTGAATGCTACTTGCTGCAAGGCTTCAATATTCCATAAGGAATGTATCCAGGTGAGTTGCAAGTACTACAAAGTACTACTGACTAAGTACACCACCACGGTTAGTGGCCGACTAGACTTTTCAGCTAGATTTCTTGTATGTCAATCACTATAAACTGGTTTTGGTTATTTTCTTCCTTGCAGAGGATGGCTATAAGTGCTGGATATCTGTTTAAATGTCCAACATGCAATAAAACAAAGAGCTTCATCCATGAGATGAAGTCGTCTGGAATCTTCGTTCCTGATCAGTAAGTACTTTTCAACTAGGATGGGGGAGCTGGAACGCAAATAATTTCCAATGAGAATCATATTTTTCAGAGATGCTTCGTGGGAAAAAGATAACCGATTTCATGATTTGTACGTCCGCTACTCACACTGCGATGCCCCCGAGTGCAACTGCTCTGAAGGTCGTGAATATTCAGATGATAAGGGGTAAGATTAGGAAATTCTTCGGACAATTAATGGATTAATTCCGGTTTACTCCGGGCAATTACCCATAACCCATGGCGTTGATTGACTTAATTTAACTAATGGATATTTGTTTCAGGAATTGGTCATTGGCCCGGTGCAGATTATGCGGTGCACAGGGTGTGCACAAACACTGTGGCAGAGTTCCAAACACTGAAGATTGGGCTTGTGATCCATGCCTCGAAGTTGAGCGTAAAGGTAAATCTTTTATCAGATTTAGCTGGTTTTGGAAAAGGAGAACTCCTTTACAGTTTTATTTTATTTTTTTTATTTTTTACTTTTTGTAGCTGCCGCAATCCCCAAAAGTGTACAACCAAAACCACCGACTGCCCAAACCGCCAATAATGATCTCCCACTACCTAGCACGAGTCGAGGAAGCACCGCAGTGAACAAAAAATCCACTCCCACTAACGCTCGGAAAAGAAAAACACCAAAGACACAATCTAGCATTCCACAGAGTCAGCATGAATTCTCCGATGATGAGCAGCTGTCCAACTGCACTGTCCACAGGTCCTGCTTCTCTTATTTTCCTTACTCTAAGAACCGCCTGAAGACCATCAAACGGAACACGCTACCAGATTGGCGTGAAATGGAGTTGCAGGTAAATCTGGTGAAGTGGATACCAGGCCTGCAATTCATTTCACCAGGGATTCCACCTCGCCGAAGTTCAACCCCTGCACCTCCTACAACCCGGCGCCGTTCCAGAAATCCACGCAAGCCCTTTGTTCAGCGCAAGAAAGGTAAAAGTATTATGGAAATGGAGGCTGAAGAAATCATGGAAATGGAGGCGGAAGAAGTCATGGACACGTTGAGACTAGAGGAGGAAGAGGTTTCTTCAGCTGATGTCGGGCGTCGAGTTACGAGTGGAGGACGCCGGAAGAGGACGTTGTGGAGTACTGGAATCCACGATGCCAACTCACTCAAGCGTAAGCTACGACGCAAGCAACCACCAAGTTGCACAGTTACTAGAGCTGAAGAGGAAGCTGAAGCTCTAGAATCCACGAGTGGAGTGTTCCCGGTGGAGGAAACTGCGGTTATCCCCCCTGCTCCAATTAACGGCTTGCAAGTTTTTGAAGCCGAAGAGGAATCCGAGCCTCCAGCTGAGCACATGGAAGAATCAGGGATTGAAGTGGTGGATTTGAGTCAACTATCAGAGGATGATGAGCCGGTGCCGGTAGGAATGGTGGTTGTTGGACCAAGCTCTCTTGTTGTTTCTGCCTCAGCCAGTCCGGAACCAACGCCGGAACAGATGAACAGCTTCAAGGCTCTTGGGGATCGTCTCCGTACCGAACTGAGTCAGAACAGAGAGAACGAACTGTCCCCTCCTCGCATCCGTCCAGGTTACTTTTCTGCTGAGGGCTACAAGGACATTCGTCGGCGGAAGCAGTGGTTCTCCCCGGAGGGTATGAAAGAGCGTCAGGTAATTGTGGGCGATCCAGAACTTTAAATCACAAATGAAATCCCAAACATTCCTTTCTCCCTACAGAGTTTCTAATAAATTTTCCAGTTAACTTATGTGTTTGAAGCTTTCTCGTCCAGCCCATCACAACTGTTAAAGAACTGAATGAAATTGTGTTGTTATTTAGTCTTACTTCCACACTCTCCTCCTTTTGGTTTTCAATTTACTTTCCCTCACCTTCTCCGGCTCTCTTCAAGAGTTCTGTTTTCTTTATCTTAGAAGAGTTTTACTTCAATAAATTTTGTTCAGTTCCAAACCAGGATTTTCGAAAATCATTTTTGCGATATTGAAATAAGAACAATTTCCTGACTACTGGCGTAGCGCTCTTGGACTTGGGTAAATAGACCTCTTTTAGGTGGCATGGGTTCAACTGCTGCTATCCCCGATCCCGTTCTTCTCCTCGGTTTCCTCTCTTCTAAATCCTCTTTTTCAACGGCTCGAATTGTTTCCCAGAAGAAGTCCAATTCCGCAAAGAACTTTATATGAGAAAAAATATTAACGGAGTACGTTTATAGAGTAATAGGATTATACAAGAGCTTACAGGAGAATCCTCCCATTCTTCCAGTATTCCATGAACATAGCCCAACGTTTCGGCCACTAACAAATCCATGTTGTCGACTTCCGGCTTACTTTTCCACACCTGGATACATCGGATCCGGAAATCATCCAGGATCTCAATCAGGAGTTGGACAAATTGGATTTTTTGACCCGGTTGCCGGAGGTGAGCAAATCGATCCACTACGAATCGAAGCATCATTAAGAAGAGTTCAGCAATTTCAGTGGGTCCAGGCACCAGGACACAGTTCCAGGCCGTGCTTGACGTGAATAAAATGTCCAGCTTGTCCAGTGAGCCTTAAAACAAGGGTAAGTAACATTTAAATTTTGAATAATATGCAGTCCCAATTTTCTAGCGACGTTTTTCCAGCGGGCTTACCTCTCTTTTCAATTGTCATCCACCGCGTGAGAACTTGGGGCTGTGAGAAGATGGTATTCACAAATTCCGGAATTTCACGCCTGCCCTTGATTTTCCACTCTTCGAGGCTGCTCTTAATTTCGGTGTCGTACCGGATGGCCTCTTCCAGTATTTTTGAAAAGACTACATCGTCGACACGGCTATTTGAGTCAGCAAGGAGGACGTCCGTCTTTAGAATGAGGAATTGGGATACTTCTTGGACAAATTCGAGAATCGTTGAGCACCCACATTCCTCCAGTCGGATCTCCTCAACATAGGTTAGAAGAAATGGAACCAGCTCACGCACCCAATGTTTGACCTAAAAATCCAAGTATGTCAATTCTGAATAGCTTGGTCAACTAATATGACTCTCACTGTCTTACCTGTGTAAAGTACCACTCTGGCTTCGTATCATCCGCGGTTGATTTAGAGCTGCAGAAGTGGTATCTAAATCGTTTCCGAAGTGGATTCACAAGGAGCTAAGCAGTACAAATTCAATGATTAGAGACAGCACAGGGTTTTGACAATTTTGAAATCGAAGCTTACATGAACGAGAGATGAGGCTTCCTGGTAGTCAATCAAGATAATTGGTCTCGAAACACCAGCAAGTTGTTGGGATTTGACGGGATTCGCACCTGTGAGTTGACTCAAACATCGAATGGTGCTCTGGAATTTCTTGACGGTGTCATCAGCAGGATTTGCAGTGGCGATCCGAGATGGCCATCCCATTTTTTCTAACCAGATCCCCAGCTCCCTGTCAACAAGGATGACACGACATGACACAACAAGTCGCTACATGAATTCCGAAGGTTCGAATCATACTTTACAACCCTCTCATGTAACTCTCGTTCCCAGACTTCCAGCACCCCGGAGCAGTATTTGGAAATATTCGCAGCATCGGACTTTTTCAGTATAATATTATGAAGAGATCTGAGTTGATTGAACATTGTGATGGCCTCGGTGGGTTTCCCTGTAAAATCACAATCAAAATCATACACGGTGTTAAAAAATATACGAAGCAGATCCACGCGCGCGGATTAATTGTCAGAACCAGAACTAATACACTAAACTTACCCTCACATATGCACGTGTTTATTCTAGTAGAGACGAACATTACAAAGTTGAGCAGCAGAACGTAATCCCGAGATTTTTCCATGTCATCAATCCTTTCCAGTTTCAAATAAATCCCAGCGTCTTCACATTTATCCGGCAACTTTTCACGGGCAATTCTTGTTATCTCTGCCCGCAATTCGGCCGTTTGAGAGAGGCACGTTTTAATTGATTCTGAAATCTCCTTGACATTTTCCTTTTGGTCTACTTTGGTAAGCTGATTCAATTCATGGGCCTAATCAAGAGAATACGTTGATAAAAACGCTCAAGCGTTATTATGGAATACTTCAAGTCTTAATATTAATAAGAATTGACATACCCTTGCTTCCAGTAGGACTTTTCGTTTCTCTTCTTTATGGAGTAGCTCAATTAGTAATTTGGACGTGAGTTTGGTTCCGGTGAGCTCTTTATTGATAAAGTCAAATGGTTCCGGTAATAGATAGGAATCTTCTTCCTCTAGTTGTGCCATTTTCCAGTGCTAAAACTCGGATTGAAATGTCAACAATGGAGGGATTCGTCAATTAAATATACACTCGAAGCTAATTAAGAATCTGACTTATGTTTTGAGGCGAAAGGCGAATCTTAATTTCCTGGGAGACCGGGAATTTCCAAAAATCTTACAAGGTGATTTGTATCAAAAAATTTTTATTTCATCACTATATACTTACTGCACGATTGGAATCCGCCGCTGTTGGGTACAGATTTTGAATTTGTTCATTTCCTGGTTTAGGTGAACCTAACCTAACTAAATGTGAGTGAAAGTGTGGCAAATGAAGAAATTCAAAATCTGTACCCAACAGCGGCGTTTTACAACCAAGCACTACTTACTACTCTCTTCTCGCACAAGTCAGCGGAGTTGGGCACGTCTAACATTACTCTCTCATAAAATAAATTTGGACCGGAAGCTGGTTTTCTGGAAGAATGGCATCTTCAAGTCAGGTAATGAAACCAACCCTATCCGACTTACGCAAATTTTTAACTGTGATAATTGATAACACGATTTTTCGTCAACGTTGACTTGAGTCAACTAACGTTGGATTGGATGACATGACACTCAATGCTCTTTTCTGTTTTGCAGTTTTGCCTGTTTTCGGTCTCTTAATTCGAAGCACTAATTGGCAAACACGTATTCAATAATTATTAATTGGCATTTAACATTCTTGAAGTATTGAAAACTAGCTATTGCGCTCGCTTCGCTCGCGCGGCAAAGCGTAGTCACGACAGACGCACGTCATCATTTATTTATGTATGTGCATGATCGAGTATGGTGGCATAAGTAGGCCATGGTATATTTTACTATTGAAACGTTAAAAATAAAGTGAAAAGCGTTTTAATTGTAAAAGTAACACCATTTTCATTTCTATTTTCAATATATAAAAAACGATTCCGTTTTTAAATTCAAAAGAATTTAAAAACGGAAAAAATTTAAACTAAAATTAAAAGTCTTATTAGACCAAAGTCTATTTAGACCAAAAACATTTTCAAATACGCTTTTAAATTTAAAAATAAAATTGTTTTTGAATTGAAAATAGAATTGATTAATTTTACAATTAAAACGCTTTTAACTATATTTTTAACGCTTCAAAGGTGAAATGTACCACGGCCAACTTATGCCACCATAATATACATTTCAATCATGAGGGAAGAGGGATGTGCAAAGAGGAAATTAAAGGAGGAAAGGCAGTAGGCCAGTCCTCCGTTACGTTAATCGTTAATTAAAACAAAACAGCTGAGCATAGAGAATCACAATCTCCAAAACACACCCACAGAAGCATAAAATTTGCTGCTTGACCAACATGAAAAGGAAGAGGAAGGGGGAATTACTCATGAGAAGAGAGAAAAGTTGTTGCAACAAAACATCTGAGCACGGAGAACAGCACTCAGCAAACCCCAACCACACAATGACAAAAAGTTTGCTGCTGGACCATGGGGGAGAGGGTGGGTGATGACGATGAGATGCGCAATGAGGAAAAGAAAAGCGAGTCCCTTCCTTTTCCACCGGAGACTCGAGGAGGGAGAGGGAGAGGATACGACGCAATGAGTTTTCCCATTCCATGCCAAAAAGAGTGCGTTATGGGATTTTTTTGGCATGGAGTTTTCTGTTATTTCACACACCACCTTAAGCAAATATAAAGTAGATTCCTCCAAGAGTTTTACTACTAGTGGCTGTTCCTGATGGCCGGCTTTGAACACACAAAATGTCGTCTTTGGGACTTCTTAAATCAAATAGAATTAAGAGTTAAAAGAACAATTAATAAATTCGTTTTCATTTTTACTTATAATATTATTATGGATACTAAATATTGACGAAATGGGTATGGCATCCGGACGTATCAAAAAAAAAAAATGTTTAGATAGGATTTAGCCATTCTCCCAATCACCAAGTGAAGGAAACTCATCAAATGGAAATTGACCTTGAGGACGTTGCACCTGAAGTCGCAAGGCGGGACTCTGGAGAGGAATCTGCCAGAAATCAGGAGAGTGATCAGAACCGCACCAAATTAAATTATGATAAGATACATGCAATGAAAAAAGCAGCAATACATAAGATAGAGAAATTTGGTGACATTCAATCTGTTGCAGTTAAGCTTAAAGAGGAGTACGTTAATTCTGTCTGCCCTATCTGCGCGACAAGAGAAGACGAGAAATTTGGTTATTATTACGAGGAGGTCCACAAGGAATTCAAATATCATCTGGAAGAATTTTTCGAGTGGTCAGATAGCCAGCAAGAATTTGTAAAAGGTATAAATGTGAGATGTAAGTGCAAGGACTAGATAGATAAAATAAGTCATTGTGTCCAGTCAGTAACAAAGTAAGCCCAGTGAAGTATATTCCTATCAAAATTGTCAAGTTAACCTGTTAGATCAGTAAAGTTAAATCGCAACTCGCTCTCCGTGTCACAAGTGTATTAGTTATGCGGAAGTAGTTCCACCAAGCGGTGGATTGAGAAGGGTGTCTCATCACTACGTCAAATAAATCAAATCAATCAGATAGGATTTAGAAACAAAGTTTTTAGTCGGGCAGAACCAGAACTTATCTTCAACAAAAAATGCTGAGTCTGCATCTGACTCATCAAACTTCTCCTCGATTCCTAACCTTGGTTCGATAGTATATGCATGATTAGGATTACAAAATTTAATTCGACAATTAAGCTTTTCCTTGTGTTCATACATTTCATTTACTTAATCCTCTTTTAAATAGTTGCCAGCCGGATAATCGCTCGATCTAGTTCAAGATGGGATCCATTATCTCCAAATTGGTATTACGTTCTTATTTATTTTTTGCATTTTAACACTATTTAAACCATAAATAAATATGTAATCACACGATTTAATTATTTTTGGGCAGTGGCCCAGTTCTAGACAAAATCTCTTGAAGTTAAACGAGGTTAGATTAAATCAATGTTCTAGTTTTACAATTATTTACAAACGTTTGATTGACCAAACTTAATTATCAAATTCTCCAAATTAGAAAAGACATAACCTTGAGCAGTCTCAGCTTGATTTGAAATCAAATCTAAGGTGGTGGAAGAAAAGACAAAGTGTTGCAAAGCTGTTTTTGGTACTCTGCGCGTTTGTGTTGTGTTTCTATCAGTTTACTTCAGACGAAGGATCCAGATGGAAGGGAGAGACAGTTCTGATAATATCCTTCATCATTTTATGCCCGTAAGACTTGTAATAGAAATTATGATAAAACCTTTACCACATCAACTTGAGCTTTACATCGCACAATTTCTATTTTCAGACTTGTAATAACTAGTATCATGACGTATTATTACAAACAAAGTATTGCCGAAAACGTTAGCAAATTCCAAGAGGTGGAGTTGGAGCGTCAAAACCTTCTTGCAGAAATTTTTGATGCAACTTCGGTATAAGTATCAGACCTATTTTAAACAATGCAATTTTTGTATGAATCTTCATTTCTCGGTAGACTTTATTTACGGAATTAAAATAATACTAATCAATCAGTCATAAGTTTTTGCCCCACATTCTGATCCCACCTTGTTTTAATGGGAACCCGTATGGCCCATTCCAGCAGGATTCCATGAGGAATATTCATGCTTGGATTTCGGACACTTTTCCTGCAG
>JAQIWD010000548.1:0-19816 GCA_034694825.1 Anurida granaria
CCTTGTCTTGTCCCTCTTGTCTTGGTTCTTTCTCCAGCTGGTGGAGAGACATTTTAGTGAAAGTAATCAAAGGGGGAGAAAAGACCACATTGACGTTGAACCGCCCATAAATTGTGTGATTGCTTCTAAATTATGAAACGAGGTAGAGAGATTGGGAGTTGGTTGGTTCCTTGTTCCTTTTCTATTCCGTTGGCCCTCTTTTGTTTTCACTCTAATTTAATCTAATCCCCTAAAAGAACAAAGTAGAAGACAAGTTGGGGTGGGAGGTGGGGTTGGGCCGGAGGTAATGGGATAAGATACCGAAGATATCTTATCCAGGGAGTAAGGGGATGATGAATGCTCTTAGGATATTGTCTCTCTTCCTCTAATGTTTGATTAAATAAACTGTCTTCCTCACTGTCAGTTCCAATAGTCTCCAAATCAATTTACGAAATTAACACAGCCCAACCAACCAAAACAACTCAAGGACCACACTGGGCTGGAACCTCTTCCGGTCCCATTCCCCTTGATTAAACTTTCCAATTCCCAATATTAATCAATAATCCGGAGTGAAATTGGATTGAAATTCATTTTCATTTAGGTAATGTGCCATGTTTATGATTTGTGGAATGACGTCAGTCCCAAACTGGCTTAGTTCCATTGGATTTTACAAAATTAAAACGTCTGATGAAGATGAATAGAATGGGAGCAGATGAGGAAGGGGATTGGGAGAAAGCTGCCTCCCAGGCTCACTACTCCTTGTGTGGATCCTGGAGAAGAAAGTGGGTCTAATTACTATCCCCTGGATTATGTTGTTTGTTTGCGTAATTTGAAATAAATAAATTAGTCCTGGAATCCAGAGGGTATTAATGTCTTCCTTAAGCTCCCCCCTTATGTCTAAATTAATGAAACCCAGGGAGAAAGTTCCTCTGCTGCCTTTGAAAGACGCTTTCTCCTCTGCTCCTTGTTCATTTCTTAATAAGGAGGGAACAGGAAAGCAGTGCTACCCACCTGCGGTGGATTCCCAATGAAATGGAGAAAATCAATTAGTACTTCCATGTTCTGGAAGGTTTCTACCTGGAGAAAGTGCAGTTCAGGTATATATTCGTCTTGCCGCATCTCCAAGGGACAATTTAATCTCTTCTTCAGAACTTTCTCCCCATTTTAGAAATTACAACTCCATTGTTCCCCTCTTTGATGGTTCGGTTGTGGGAAATTCCAGTGGCAAAAGTTATTTATTTAAGAATCTTTATTGTTTTCATCAGGGGTGGGATCTAAATGAGCTTTTTATTTGAGCTGAACTACGGCACTAATGACATTCTATTCAGAACCAACTCAGAGATCATCAGAGCGGACCGCGGCGGTGTTAGCAAGGCTCGTTCCATTTTACCATTCCCATAGCTTAAATTGAGGGATATTTAATGAACACAAAGAAAGAAGAGACCCGGGTAGGAGGAAGAATAGGAGGAAATGTATTATTAACAATGAGCATTAATTTCTTCACCATTGAGGATTAGTTGAGGAGAAACCAATGTAACTAACCTAACTGGGTGTGCCCACTTGAGCGTTGGATTGAGGAGAGCTGAGCTTAGGGAACATACTTAAATTATATAAGCATTATTTAGCCATTTTCCACCCCACCCACCCACCCCTTATGGGAGTTTAACATTACGACGAAATCAAACCCAGGTATAAGCGACCGACCGACCCACCCACCCGTCGGCTTATATAATTTAAGTATGTCCCCTTAGCTCAATCACCACCACCGCTCCAGCGTCCCGCGTATTTCCCACTGGCTTAGAATGATTAGAGGGACTCTGCCTGCGTGGATAGTGGATTGGACGAGGGTGGATAAAAAGAGGGTTCTCTCCTCGGTATTTCGGTTTTTAAGGTAATTGATTTGGTGTCGGTTCGTTAGGTCTCTTTTGGCCCAATTACCCTCGTTTGCACCCTTCTCCCGGTCCCGGGTTCTTTCTCCCCAGCCCTGTCAGTATGTACATAAGGACTTGGGATTGGGATGAAGTTCCGTTCCGCACTTCCCCCTTCTCCTTTCTCCTTCATTTTGGATCATCAACATCATCTCTCTCACTCTGGCAGATTGGGAGGTTCCGCAAGGAGGCAGGATTCATTTTCTAGATTGATGAAATTCAAAAGGAAAAAAGAAAAATCAAAGATCCACAACCACGAAGCGGTGTGGGTTGTGTGGTTTGTTGCTCCAGTAAATGTTGGTCCAGTCCATGAATTGTGAGATTATTGGGAGTCTGTTGACTTATTCTAGTGTTTAAGAGGGTGGGTGTTAGGAAGTTGGTGGTTAATTTATCCTTGGCTGGGTGGGCAATTGTTCTTCTGAAGAGAGGAGATGAGTTTTCGGTGATCATTTAGAAGAATCAACTCCTTCTTCCTTTGTTCTTTCTTCCTTCTCCTTCCTCCTCCGCTGGCTCACAACTCCTGCCAAACCACTCATCCCTTTCCCATTGTTCCGTCTTCTTTTTATGGGCATAAACCCTGAAAATCATGTTCCAAGGGAAATTATGACTTGTGCTGGGCTAATTTCTCTCTTCACTAGGCCCCTTTATCACTCCTCTCTCTCGGCTAATTCCTAGGAACTCCATTTGCAAAGTTTTACCATCTTGTCACGAAGACAAGTCCGTCAGTCAAAAGGAAAAGGAAATGCACTTTGCGGTTTACATGGGTTCCTCTTTGTAAGTTTATGAATGAGAGACATTGTGAGGACACAGTTTGGGACTGGGAAGATTAGACACTAATTTTTCTGAGAGGTCATTTGAGCTGTTAGGGATTGTGGATGGTCGTAATGAAATTGCACATCCGGTGGTGGCAACACTAGAGTCAGGGAGTTCATGGCAAAACTAAAGTCACATGTATTGAATTTACGAGATTTTTCCCTGGAATCGTTGGCCGATGCTCGTGTTTGTTAAGTGCCCTTCCATCCTTGGTTGGTTGAGTTTAGAGGAAGCACGCTTATTAGCGAAATGATTGCCAATTTGCCATTCCTCCCACCGTAAGTACGGGGCATAATTCCATTGTAATGGAGAATGAAGGGAAGAAAAGTAGAAATTCTTCTAGGTTTTATTATACAACTTAAAGGGGTTCATAATTTGAGACTTGGTTGACATGACATGCGATGGGGGTGGGGGTTGATGTATTGTCCAGATGCAGAGTGTACATCATCCACACGGTCCTTCTCCTTGGGAGTTCCTAGGGATGGAAAGGGACGAGGAGTCTTAAATGGACCGTCACAGCGACCGACTTTGGTGCTGAGCTTCTAAAAAAAAACATAATTTCAGGAGTAGGAGTAATAATCCGAACATGGAATGACATTTTCTCCACCATAAAATGGGTTGTTGACAACCGTCAGGAGTCGTTGAGTTTTACGAACTCAGGGAAAGGGAGGGGATGAAAGGAGTGGGGGTTGAAATCTTTAGTTGTTCCCAGTTTTAGTGGTGATGGAATTCAATACTTGCCTGGAAATCATGGATGGGTTTTTAGTTGTGAAAACAGTAAGGATTCCCATCATCAAGGTTCGACAGTCCAATCACAAGGGTCATGACGAGGGAGGCAGGGTCTGTCATTCAGCTCCACTGAAATCCAATCCCATTGTTGTTCTGTTTCAGGACTCCCATTTGCTCCTTATTCCGTTTCTCCCAACTAATTGCTCTCTCCTCCTGGAACCTTGGTTAAAATAATAATTTTTTATTTTGAAAGTTTACGGTTACACAAGGATTTTTCATTTTTAGGCCGGAAGTAATGATGGGGTAAGCGTTGTTGATGGAAAGGGCACAGCTGGATTTAAGGCAGAGGGGCCTGGGATGAAATCCACGGAGGGACGCAAGAATCAATGAGTGTTCAAACTCAACAGCGGTGACATGACACTTGAGATTTGAGGCCATCTGTCAATTGCCTCCGGCTGGATGAAGAAGAGCATTTAATGTCACCATTGATGTGACACGTCTTCAAGTCTTGGCGGATTACGACACTCCACGATTCTAAGCTTTCGTTAGTCCCAGAGTGACCGTCCCAAGAGTATTGACTTTGGCCCTAGTCACGTTTTTCATAATTTCCAAAATGTTGCTGCAGAAAGTCATAAAATAATCAGGGGGAAATGTGCTGAGGAAAGTTTAGTTTTCAGGATCCAGCGTTGGAATTTTGCAAGAGGTCGGTGGTGGTGATGTTGGTAAAAGGAAAGCGTGGAGTTTTAGGGTCCTGCCGGATTTAAATTCTATGGCTAGTTATTCCGAAAGTAGTTAATAAGTACGTGGGTTTTATGATTTTAGAGTCCCTGGTGTCATTACGACCACTTGGGTGAGGGTAATCCAATGTCAAGTCACGACAATGAAATGTTACTTGGAACTTGGGACATGGAGAGGGTATAATGAAGAAGGAAATACGGTTATGGTTTAATACGTCCTGGTTATGCGTTGAGTCGGCGACAGCAGAGGTTGTGCAAATTCATTGTGCCTTTGCCACCTGAAGAAACATTATCGGTTGGGTAATAATAATAAAAGATTGAGGAAAGTAACCGTCCGTGAGATCTCATGATTTCAACTCAGGGTGCCCTTTGACCCCTTGCCAAGGGCATTCACTAGAATACATGGAGTCACGAAGTTTTTTCTTGGCGAGGGATGCTGCACGATTTAGTTGTTACAATATCAGATTTCCTCGAATCTCGACTCTTATTTGTGTGAATTGAAATTTATGCGAATACGTAACAAGGAAAGAGGTGGAAATATTGAAGTTAATTCCATGTCCGTTTTGTTTTTGCAGGAAATGCGATTTCTGGATTGAGTTGCAGCAAACGATTTCTGCTCCTCATCGTCTCCAGGATACTTCCAGGATTATAATTTGCACAAGGCCAAGGCGTGTGACAGAGCAGAATTTGAATTGAGCATTGGTAAGGTTGGAATTTTACTAAACCTGATACGATCTAATTTATTTTCATGTTGAAAAACACTTTCCGTGTTCGGGAATTCGATCCGATTCCAAGGTCAAGGCCAAGATTACGATGTTCCTGGAAATTGGTTTTTGTTTTCCTTGTTTTTCTGAATGATTTAATGATCGGGCCCTCAAGTGCATCAGTGTGGCACACGAGGCCGGAAATGGAGCAGGGATGACGCCGCGTGTGGTTGGCAATTTCATGGAAGTCGCTCTAAATGGTAGTTGCTATAAAGTTGTGAGTTTGCCGTGGGCGGAAGAGAATAATGGCGACTGCCGACAGCCGGCAATGTGGCTGGACTCGTTTGTTTTGAAATTTTTAAACGTTGTTGGTCATAATTTAAAGTGATAATGGGGATTCTTTTCCCGCCCCATGATGTGATCCCTGATGGATATGGATGCCCTGGTTTGGTTCAGCTCTTGCCCTGTCGGGAAGGGAAAGCGGTTCCGACGGAGTCCATGATGCATGGACCCGAGGTCACAATTATTTCCCATTAACTTCTCTATGAGCTAAGGCCTATTATCTCCCTCTTCCCAGCCTGAAGCAAGTCCATCATAATCATCATTTCCATGAGTTATAGACCCCAAGTTACCACGTAAAGGCCTTTTGGCCATCCCGTTATTATAATAATTACTCCCTCTTTTTATTCTTCTGATGATGACTTTTAGACTGTAATTAAGGGACCTCTTTCTCCTATTACCTTTTAAACAATAATACGTTTTCTCATCTCCATTTCCATCCTACCAACCAGAGTCTAAAGTCCATCGCTGGATTTTCTCATTACCCAACCCAGCAGCGGTTCAGTCCGTTAAGCGTCCCATAACTCAACTCTTTATGCCTAATGTGAATTGCACAAACATGTGAAGGGAGGGGGAGTAACTATGACCAGAACACCACAATCGTCAAACCCATGTCAAAGTTTGGTTCAAAACGGCCCCATAAACCGCCCTGAGATCTTTATCTCAAAGTTTAAGTTTTTCAAAAGTTTAGGGTGGGCATTACTGCATAGGCAAGTAGTTGCCATTTTCCATGTTATTATGCACCCTGCGCCTGCGCCGCCTTCGGTTGATCCCCGTTGCTCAACCAATGACAATTCGTGTTAGGAATTCAATTTGCAACAGTTGAGTTCATTTGGAAAGTATGATGAATTCTCATTAGTTCTTAGTTGTCCTCCAATGGGTCTTAGGAAGTGGGTGGCGGTGGGATTTAAGAGGATTGAAATAAAAAATAGTGCTAGAAAGGTCCATCTAATCAATTTGTATTGTTCCTTTCGGTAAATAAAGCATAAGTGCCAGTAGTGCCAGTCCGAGTGGCTGGGGGAAGAATTAAAAGTTAAATAATTAATCCCGTAGGGATGGCGTTTTGAATTGGTTTTGCAATTGGGCTGGAAATAGCCTCCTGCTGGAGAACTGCTGGAGAACTGCTGGAGAACTGCTGGAGAAAGTAAGTGAAGTGGTTGTAGGACAGAGGACGGACCCCGGGAACAAAAGGCTGGACAGGGGATCCCTACACTTTATTTATTGTTTTGCATGCAATGGGCTCTTGGGCCTTCCTTCCTAGTGGGGCATGGAGCATGGGGCTCTTTGCCAAATGTCAATATAGCATGGTTAATTTATTCAATTGGTGAATATTGAGTATACAATTTGTACCTCCTCATTCCTCTTTTCCCCATTCTCTACTTGGATTTGGACGAGGGTATTAGAGTCACTACTTTCTCCTGGCGACGGTGACGGTAGTGAAAGCATTTCGGACTTTCCCCAGCTGCAATTAACACGTCTAACGCCTGGTCCAAACAGTCGCCACATTCTTATCCCTTGGCCATTCTTGGGCAAAATATGGAACTGGAGGATTTGATGGATTTCAAAACCTGCTTTTCACCACCACCAAATATCAGCAACAGTGGATATGGCCAATCACCACATAATTTTGTAAGCTGACTTTCTTTCTTTGTCCAGGATTCTTGCTTACTCTTCGTTAGGGTTCGTTAAGGGCCCTTTTCCAGAACCCCTTGATGAAGATGAATCCCATTAAGTGAGGCTAATTAGCAGGAGGCGCTGGAGAATAATTGGACTGTCCAAGGGGAAAGATTCATGTTCCCCCAGTTAGAGTGTTGGGAGAAAAGATTAAAATCAAAACTTTGTGCCTTGTTTTGTTGGGGAAAGTAAGTAAACCTGAGATTGGGAATTTTGCGGAATGTATCCGTTTCGTTTTGGAAGGTTGGTGGTGGCAGGGAGGGAGGCAGGAGGAATTGAGTGGAATTGGGTTCTTGACAGCTTTTGCAATTACTGGAACTGGAGGAGGACGGTGGAGAAAGTGGAGAAAACGAGTTTTCTCCATGAAGGCTTCCAAAGATTGAAGCCCTCAAGCCCTCCGCTTCCCGCCCTCCTTGGTCATTTTTCTTTCTCTGTGTTAATTGGTTGTGAGAAAAGGAAGGAGAAAGTTGGACGGACAGGGGGACATGAGGGGGTCCAGTGGAACGGGTATCGGGGTATGTTATGGTACACGGGCCACCACCACCGCCACCACTTCCACTGTGGTCCAGTTTTGTGCTGGCGTGTACTCTGGGTATTATTTAACACCATTTCCTATCCCCGGCTCTAAAACAAAGGAGGGAAAGTCTTTTGGCGGATCAATAATGAGACGTTTGAGTAAATGAATGGTCATAGAACCACTTCTGGCTCAAAACACCATCACCACCACTCTTTCCTCCCCTGCCGCCGTGGCATGGCTACAACCTTCTCTGAAAGTAGACTAATAGAAACGCAAACACATTAACCATTGTCCGATTCGTAGTTAATTAGTTTTCTGCCTTCCACTCTGTTCGGCCCAGATTTATGGTTAGGTTCTCACTCCGTCCGTCCGGACTTAACCAACCGACCAATTGGGAACAAACTCACGGCCACGCCGGGTCAACCCACAATCTCCTTTCCTTCTTCTTCCAAAGAAAATGAAAGTGACGTAGCCCAATGTTCCCCCTTGTCCTTCTTACGCTTTCTCCTCTTGCTCTTGTCGTATGACAAGCCAAGTGCCAGTCAATACTAAATCAATCTTTGTATTGGACTATTCCATGTTTTCCAAGTCCAATCAAGTCAATTGTCTCGTCTTGTCATGTCAAGGAGGAAGAAGTTGTAGGGATTCATTGTAAGGTGTGTTGCCAAAATTGATCAAAGGTCAAATAATGCATAATCACGGCATCCAATGACGCTGATGTTGGTGGTGCTTTTTCCATGAGCGTTTGTGGATACGGTACTGGTTGATATGGTACAGGCAGGCGTTGCATACAGTGAATGATGTCATTGATGATTATGTTTACGCGCAGCGGGAATTTAGTTTACAGAATGCAACTGCCTTTCTATGCAATTTGCCGAGGACGGGAAAGGAGTGAAGGGACCCTTGCCTCCCTGTTCACCCGCAATTTTCACCCCATTTGAGACTTCATTTGCTTCTTATTGTGTATGGATGTGGGTCTGGGATTTTTGCAGTCACTAGTGTGTTTGCTTTCCTCTGCTTCACCGTTGTACCCATTGCGGGGCTTTCACTTTGGAATCCACGGACACGGGTCTGGAGCGGGGTTAGGAAGTCTGGCGTTTTCCGGTCTTTTTCTTTAGCATCTATTGACTTGGCTTGTTGGGCTTTAAAACTCAAATTCGAAAAATTGAGTTTGATTTTTGTAGGAATGAGAAACGATTTGTTGGATTTATGACACGGTGGGTGCTTCTACTGGAGAAACTTCCGCGGTTTTCAAACCCGTGCGTTCCGTGTTTTCTGTTTGTAGAGTTTGAAGATGTGAGGAGCCCTTGAATCTTTGGTTCCTTTTTCCTTGAATGTCTTGGTAATGAGGATCATCAGGCGTGTATTCATACCTGATTGCGAATTCTCTCCCTGAAGGACAAGTATTTGGATAATGAGGCTTTTCAGATCTTGAACTCCTTCGGGGGGATAGTGGATGGATAATAGAATACTTGTGATGGTCAAAAGGGTATCCACTTTCCTCATTCCCCGTCTGTTCATACCCTGTCAAGAATCGTTTTCTTTCTTTCTTCATAATACAACAAGTGGTGGTGGTGCGATATGATCCAGGATGTGGATTTATTAACTTTATCATCCCCTGAACCTGTTTTTTAGTCAAAATATTCTTCATAGCACCAGGTAACTAAATCGGTTGATCACGAAAAGTCCATTGAGAGGAACTTGAAACTGGAATCTCGGATGGTGGTTGTTAGGAATTGAGTCAATTATTAATCAAACTATGCCTATGCCTAGTGGTAATTTATTGGATGGAAATCAGGAGATGACCAAGGGGTGTTTAACGACTCACTTTAAAATTCAGTTCCAATCGGAGAACATCATTAATTTCAATTTAGGATTTTTGCACATTGTACCTGTGACTACGTCTCCGGTGGTGGTTAATTTTGTGCCCCTTTTCTTTGCGCAAGGGTTGATTTATGTGATGGCCTTTGACCCCTTGCAGGTACTTTAAAATCAATATTACCTTCTGAGCGTATCGCCTAAATGGGCATTTTAAATCATTGCTGGGCATAAACTCCAAAGGGATCCCAATGATGACATGAGGAGGAAGGTGAGCTATGAGTGTCCACTCTGGACATGGTCCCTGGATTTTATTTTATTGTTGTTAACAATGAGTCATTAAAAAGTGAGTTTGCAATTTCCTCTCCTTCCTTTGGAGACACTTGGTAGTAAAATGTTAATTTCCCTTAACGGCCTCAGTTAATAATTCAGCCCGGCCCATGCCGGGGAACAGGAATGGGAGTTTACCTGTTCTGCAGGTAATTCCTAATGAAATGGAAATAAAACTTCTTTTACTGTCTGTCTCCAATTCTCCACCCAACTTTGCAAATTATAAGAATTAGGAAGTAAAGTTAGTACAGGAGGAACAACTCCATACTACATATCCGCCCTTCGTGTTTGTAGAAATTTAGAGTTTGATTTGCATGGAAGGAAACATCATGGAGGTTGGAGGTTTAATGACCTCCTTTCAATTTCTACGACGGAGGTTTCATTTTGATGGGTAGTTGATGAATGGATTTCTAATTTTCTGATTCATCAACTCCTTATTGGTGGATTGAGGATGACACCAGGGGCCGATGTCAAAGATTGTCAATGGGGGTTAACAACTCCCCTGCAGTATATGGTTTAATTAGGTTTTGCAATTCCATTTAGGGGAACCTTTGTCCCAGAGTCAACAAAACTGACCAGAGGTGTGTCATCTTCATCCATTGTCATCCATCTGTCATTCCGTCATGGGACGATGAAGGGATTGGAACGTCAAATAATGTTTTATGATCCTGGCAAAGGTGCCAGAAATGCAAGAGGCCAAATGTTAAGCGTTTAATTAATTGACATTTCTGGGAAACCATACCACCTTTGCATGCCCTGCGAATAAATTCCACGGTGCTAATTAGTGGATGTTTGTTGATTTTTGAGGGAATTGTGGGAAGGAGTGGTAGGAAAAGGAATGAGGAAGATGATACTTGTTAAAAGTGTAGGTGGTGGATACTAAGGGGACGAAGTGGTCCAATAAAACCCAACACCTTTGGATGTTAATTAGTAAAGTGTCAGTGGTGACCTGCCTGCCTCGTCCATTGTCATTTTCCCATCTTCAATGTCCTGTCATGGTAAATGTGTTAGGATCTTGATGTTTTCTTCTCTAATTGGGACTTGTATTCCCAATCTTCCCTGAATTCTCCCCACATTATCTTTCTCCTCCATCTTGGAAATGAAGAGGATCATTAAAAGTCTCCTTTCCTCAAATTATCCCATTCCTAAACCAGTTTCAATTTAATTGAATTCATCCACATTTCCATTGAAATCTTTCCTCATTGGAGTTGCCGGTGTGGTTGAGTCAGGAGGATGCATTTTTTTTCCATTTGCGAATCTGACGTGTTGGTTGGTGCGGTCATAATTATTCTCGTTCTCGCTTCCTTTGAGGATTGAGGGGGTTGTGAGGGGGTTAATTGACAGGTGAATGAGGGGGGATTTGAGCCAATTATAAAATGGTAATGGGATTGAAATTTAAAATTGCATTGTTAGAAAAGACTGGGAATTGGCACTTGCCAGGTGGGGAGCCCAGGAGGAACAGATGCCTAAATTGGATGTTGTTGATTGATAATTGGGAACAGTTGAGGAGTTGATTACCTATTTTGCAACCCACCCGGCACACGCCTCACCCCTGCCAATTCAATTGCATGATTAATTTTTTTTTCTTTTTATTTTAAATTTCGGCTTTATCTCTATCTCATCTGCACGGAATGAATTGGATTTTTTAGGTTTCATCCCTCTACCCTGTGTGGTTCTTTAGGATGTCTTGGAGGGATGGCATGTTCTCATTATTCATATCATCTCTCCCATGCTTGTGTTTGTTCTTGGTGTAATTACTCTTAAGGATGAGGTGGAATTTAATCAAAACAATAAATCCAGGGCTCTGTCATCCGGGGATATTGTAAATGACCTTAGGATTGACCTCGCCCATGGAGGTGGATAGATGGCGGGGTTTGGGGTCTTTTCGTCTTCTCATCATTAGAAGGCGGATAGTGATGGAAAGAGTCTGATTTGACTGGTCTATAGTTTAGTTTGTAGGCGAACAAAGAGATTTCCCTAGTAATACATAATTAGTGGTAGTGTGGACTGTTAAGAAGATGAAAAGACCGGTTATTTGTTTCTTTATTCTTATTATTCCTCTACTTCTTCCCTCCGTTATTATCATTTTTTGTAAAATTATTACTTAAGAACCGAGATCTTTAAGGAACTGAGGAGGGGAGGGGGATGAAAACAGGGAAAACAAAAGAAATGGGTGTAATTACCCAAATACATTTAGGTCCTACCCCGCAATATGTGTTCGACCCTTGGGGGTAGCTATGAAAAAGTTTGCAAGGTATGAACATATTTGCAAGACGCGCAGTTGGATACAAGGAGGAATTTTATATAAAAGTCTACTGAATTATTAATTAACCCCTGAGGGAGTCTCTAATTGGCCAAACATTTATGATTTGAACTTAAATTCCTAGCAATCTTACCCTGATGTAAGTACGTGCGACCAGACTCATGTTTCTGCCTTATCTGATCCCAAGAGGATCTCATTGTTGTCCCCATTTGCCTAGTCCCGTTAACTTTACTTGACAAGGTGAGGAATGGCGACGGCGGAAGTTTCGTTGGCTAAACGAAATGAAACGAACCTGTTGAGTTTGAAATTGAAAAAAGGCGAAACTGGAATTAAAATGTGCATGCGCAGAGATGGTTAAACTTAATGCTTTGCCATTTCCCTTCGTCGAATGAGGTCCAAATCCTGTCAAATTTGTTTGAATTTTATTGTCGACTGGGGGAGTTTTTGTGATGGCTGAAACAAGAAGTTAGTGAATGTCCAAGCCTGAAGCTTTGAAGCGAGGAAGATTTCGTGAAGGTGGATGTTAATAATTCAGGCTTTTTAACGATTATTATTTCATCGCGTTTAAGTAATAATTTTCTTAGGGAAGGCGGGGCACTGGGATTTTCCCTTTTTTTTTTCTAGCATTTTGCTCTTGGCTACATTAGTAGTGGTGGTTGTGTGTAAAAGTGCCTAGGTCGACGCCAGGCCAAGGTCCCCAGGTCAATCCTTGCAGTGTTCGGGCATGGGCCTGCGAAGGTATGAATTATAGAGTACTTATTATTAAAGAGTCTTAATAAATGGTATCGTTTCCGAATTCAATGCTATTATTATCGTCTAGACCCTGACGCCTCCTACCTTGGCTCTTAAAATTCTCCTAAAAGATCCCAAGATGAGATGAAGTTGCCTATTAATGATACCCTAAGGAATTAATACCCTATAGAAACCCTATGGGATTAAAGGGTCTTGTTAAAATGAAATGAAGAAAATAGTTGAGCTAGAGTACCTGCACGACAGAATCCGGATGGGATTTAAGAGAAGCATTGGACGTCCTCCAGCGCATCATGATGGGAAGAAAAGACAAAAGGAAACTGAGAAAGAAAAGGCTCAGGTAGATCTAATTAGGAAGGTGGTGGTGAGTAGACAATTGAAATTTGAGTTAATAGGGAAACGTCAACCGGAGCTACTGGGTAGTTGTAGGTAACCTGGTGGTGGTGGTGGTGGTGGTGGTGGTGGTGGTGGTGCTCATTAGGATGTCCATGACTCCATGACAGAAATCTCAGTGGGGAGTTGGGAAGGAGTTAAGTTAATGATCATCCGGAACCAATGACAGGGTCACGTCAAGAAGAGACCAACTACAGCTGTCCTAGCTCCCTTCCATCTAATGAGCTCATCGTTTTCTATCTTCTTAATGGACTGGTTGAGCTCCTAATGAAGTCCAGAGATCCTGTTCCTCCAAACAATCACGGCCCACGGTCCCAGCTACCTAATGTCCACGGTCTCTGCCTGGACGTGGTCCGAATCTAATTGTGGGTAATGGAAGGGGGAGGGGAATCTTTAATTGGATTATCAAAACTCTACTAACTCATGTTCGTTAATCAAGCCGGGCATTCGGGCCGTGGTGGCCAATTAGTTTAAATTCGGCCACGGTGCTGTTGGGGTCCTTGAGGGCCCCTGGGAGACCCTGCCTGCCCCTGTTGCACCGTGTGCACCGTTGAAGAGAAACCGTGCGAAGTGATTGAGATTCAGGAAGCTTACTCTCGTGAGTAAATTGCGGGAGCTCTATGGATCCAATTAATTGAGTTCCATTGGTGAAACTCGGCTCCCCCTAATCCTCAGCCAGCACATCAAAGGGAACGATTGTAAATTGTAATTATTTCCGTGTAGCTCTCCTCCCCTGTTGATGGGTATCAAAGCTTCCTTGTTAGCTCCACGGTTCTCAGTTCCAGCGCCGTTCGTAGTGGACTTTCCTTGCTGTTTTCCGACATGTCGTCCTCGGTCGCAGGGTCGCCTGATAAGGTTCAACGGGGCTAAGTTTACTTTACACAGAAAGGAGCCTGGAGTTGGGACTAGACTAATGAAGTATAGAGAAGACGCGGGTTCGTTAAAAATCTGTTGACTGATAATGGGGGGACGTTGATGAAGGAGGAGTGAGGATAAGATGGACTCCTCCTGAAGTGTCTTCAGCATCAGCGCCAGCATTATACTGACAGTATAGTTAGGACTGAGAGTGTATTGGGAAGTTTAGATTTGGTGGATTGATTTGGGCGTGTTGGTGGTGGTGTTCTAACGAGCTTCCTTTGTGGACTTGCTTTCTCTCCTTTCTCCTCTTGATTTGGTCTTCACTTCTTCCCCTTTCCTTCTTCCTTGGGGAGGATGGGAAATGGGGTTATGTAATGTGCTCAGCTCAATAATGTTTAGGACGTGAGTTGTGATTGAAATGAAGGGAAGCGAGCAATGTGGTTGATTGTCGGATCTGAATTTCCACCCCATATGTATTGATTTGGAAAAGGGCTACAATATTGGTCTCCTCAGCCGGATCTGTTTGGCGATAGGCAGAGTATGGAAGGGCGTATCACGTGACGAACGTAGGGAAAGTTGACCATATTGACCTAATGGAGAGAGCAATTAAGAGGAATCAAGGTGGAATTGGAGGGTGCCTGTTAATTTGGATGCACTGAGTTGAGAGAGCCTCTCTCATCAGGTCAAATCCATCAATGGTCGCTGTTGGAAGTCTCAGGACGAATTCACCCTGAGGGGTCAGGAGGCGATTGTGATGGTGGGATGATGATTTAATGAGACTCTGCGAACTGCCATGAGTTTGGGATGGAGGATATCCACTGTTCAATCAATCAATTAGTGAATCAATCAATCAATTAGTGAATCTGTACCCCCCTTCCTTGAAGATTTTTCTGCGTCACGGAAATTAATTCCTGAAAGTACTCTAACGTTTTCACTTTTTTTCCTTGCAGAACTCCGGTGCCCCACGGTTCTACACCTCGCCTGAAGAAGACTTTCAGTATTTTGGCCTAGGGAAGGACCCCTCATCCACCATTGTGGGGAGAAGGATGCTAAACAACGGGCACGGCGGAATTGGGACGCCGGACGGATCTCATCAGGGTCACGCCATGTACGGCGGAGGTCATCCAGGCCCGGTTGAATACAAGTTTGACCCCTCCAATGGCCCTGTCGAGTACAAGTTTGACCCCACAAAAGCCCAAGTGGAATACAAGTATGACCCCTCCAAGGGCCCTGGAGAATTCAAGTATGACCATCCGAGCAACTACCTTGGTGGACCCTCACCTCCTGGCGGGATGAATGGAATGGGTGGTGGGTCACATCACTCTGGTGGCTACTGTAGCCAGATGCCATTCAATCGGAATAATCAGTACCCTCCTAACACAAAGGTAAAAACTTCATTCTACCTTCAATTAAAGTGGAATTATCCTGCTGGGTTCGCCTTACCTTACCCTGATGCTTGGTCTCCATGGGTAGGGATATCCGGGAAGGGCCTGTTTCTTATCCTAATGGACATTTATAGTCAATTTGGGAGAAAGTGCCCCTACTCCGGCCATGGATTGGTAAGGTACGGGCCAAACCTTTGGATTTCTTGAGTGGAAATTGAGCAGAGTGCTTTCTCCGACTGGTTGTTGTTAGGGGAAGCTTTTTAGCAAATGAGAAAATGGCTCCATTTCGGGGTGGTGGTGGGCTCTTAGGGAGACCCCTGATCATGAATTTCTGAGCCAACTGTGTGAAAGTCAAGACTTGGCTTAACTTTTTCCTTTCTTGACAAATTGAATGAAATTATCTGGGAGTTTGGGTGCGGGGGGTTTATTTATGGGAGAAATTAGGTGATTTATGCTTATTATATCGGCCGAGATGGATCCCCGTGCCCTTATCCTCCAGCACCATGTATCCATTTTCTCGAGACTGGAGAGGACGTTATTTTAGGAGAAAGTTCTTCAATTTCAATTTCATTTTCTCTAATGCAGGGGAGAGGGATGGAGAACTCAGGGAATCAAAACAGGATCCAATCAAAATGATTAGGATTTTTATACTCTTCTGCTTTCTCGGGGTCAGGGAGTGGGTTCACGGGGCGACCGCTATGGCAAGCTAGCTAGACGAGGACGTCTAAGGATTAAGCTGGTAGCTTGATTGGAGGTTGGAACTCCTTGGATCCTTCCTAACGAGTTTGGGGATCTGGTCTGATTTTAATTGGAGGCGGAAGTAATTTAGTAATCAAACAAATAGTTCCTGATTGATCTCCTTTCTCCTCTAAGCTCCAGGCTCTGGCAAATTTTGATTAATTAACCATTCCATTCCCTTAGTTCTCATTCTGCGGGGCCTGGGAAGTTGATTAAATCTTTATTGACCTTCCCTCATCTAGATCTCCTGGGTCTCATCCTCTCCCAATAATTAAGAAGATGATGTGGAGCTGATGGCTTTCCATTCATTCCTTCTAAATCCAGTGCGCCAAGGACCGGGGACTAGGACGTCTTAATTAACTTTTCTCATTAGGATTTTAGCTAGCAAGACAGGAAATCAATAATGGTCCCTTTGAGCCGCTCATTCATACACGATGCACACCCTCAATTTCTATTTTCTAATTTTCTATAATATTTTCTAATTTTCTATAATATTTTCTAATTTTCCAGGCTTCATGTCATGGATGTCAAGGTCCGATCCTGGATCCATTCATCTTCAAGTGCTTGGACCAATTTTGGCATCATTCCTGTCTCAAATGTACACTTTGTCATCAACCCCTCGCAGATGTGGGAACGACCTGTTTTCAACGTGATGGAATGATCCTCTGCAGAAAAGATTACACCAGGTAAACACAAACGCATCTTTTCATTTTAAACTACGTACGATTTCTGAAGGTAAAAGTTTCGGGAAACGAATAATAATGGAAGGAGGCACGGAGTTCATTATTACCCAAGGTGTGAGAATACAAAGTTTTTGAACGCATTTTGCCACTTTTTTACTACAAGCAGTTTGTTGGAGACTTTTTCTGGGAAAGAGTGATGGGCGTTCGTGTTGGAGAAGATGAATGACTTTGTTCAGCGGCGGTGGTGGTGATGGTTGATCCTGAAATAGTCGTGGGTCGTAAGGGATTTTGTAGTTCTTCACTAGGTCCCTAGTGACCGACAATCCAAGTTGGCGAGAAGGAACCAAATGCCTTGGTTCCTGCTCGCTCCAAGGGTTTTCCCAGGCATGCCACTTTCTCCGCCACCGTCAAAGTGAAAGCGTTTAACTCAATTTTCATACGTCGGTTGCATGGGAATGGGGGGATAGAAATAGAAAGTGAACAGTAGTGAGTGTTCAGAGTCAGCAAAGGAGTAAGTAGGGATTAAGTGAATGTTAGATAAAGAACTTACCACATCATTTTCCTCTCCTTTCATTCAACCACTACCACCACACTTTGTCAAGGGAGTTGGAGAAAGGTGAAAGCGAAGGAGGGGAAAGAAAGAATCCTTAAGTAAATACCATGAACTCTCTTCACTTCCTATCTTGTTCCCTTGGGTTTCGTTTTCCAGAAGGAAGCCAGTGAAAGTTCCTCCTGGAGAAAGTCATCATCACGATGCTCCTGATCCATCGGATGTGGTTTTGTTTTGAGTGCCTTGTCTGGAGCTGTTCCATCTCCAGCTCCTCCTCCGTTTAGCCAAGAAACCTCCGCTGGAATTAGAAACAACAACATTAGGAAAGAGATTTACATGGGCAGTAATTCTCTGTACTAATTCCAACATCCATCTTCCCACCACCAGGACGCACATTTATTTTGTCAAACGTTCTCCCGGCTGGCTGCCTGGTCCCATTTGTTCATTTAGGCTTCACTTGACTTGAGTCGAGGCGCTGGAAGTTCCTAAACACGCGGCGTCGTCTCTGGAATCCCGTCCTGGAATCTGGGCTGAATTTTTCTGGAGGAAGGAGTTGTGACTACAAGGGAGATGAGACGAATAGTGCGGAATGGTAAATGAGATCCCTCATGTAATGATGATGATCTTCATCAGGAGGAGAACAAGGGATTTCCCTTTCGACTTTCCCTGATCTTCCTTAGTTTTTACCATGAGTTTCAAGCGCTACGCTGGGGGAACCCTCAGAAATTTAGGAATTCACCACCACCACCACTCGCTTGAGCCAAAAACGAGACAATCCTCAAGGGATTAATCTTCTCCCTCTTGAGGCAATTAATAGACCATTCCCCCTTAAGTGACTTGAGTTCCCTTAAGATCCCCCCTCCCCCATACGAAGGAGGGGAGGTTGGGAGGCGTTTTGCCACCACAGTGCGAGCACGGTCTTAATCCGGGGAAGATTCCTTGCCACTTTGTTGTAACAGGTGACGCCGTTCTACCACCGTTGTCGTGTCTCTCGCACCAGCGACAGCGACTGAGCGCTGCTAAGATAGGCTCAGGAACTTTCTAATCTAATGTTGTTAAAACTGAGGACTTTGGGAATAGTTAGGGCTTGAGGATCTTCCAGGGAAGAAGGACGTGAATTGTTTCCATGATTCGGAAATAATTCGTCGAACCAAATCCTGTTATGGGCTCAAGACTTTATTTTGGGGAAGCTTAAGCTTGGGTTTCCGGTTTCTGCTAAACTCTTTCCCTTCCTGTTCCTTCTTCATTGGTTCCCCTACTACCCCGGCACGCTGCGTGTATACGCTGCTCCCCGGCTGGAGAAGAAATGTAAGTGACGGAAGAGTTATGATGACAACGATTAGGTGAGACGGGAAATCCCTAAACGACACCATGTCCCACTGATTGTCTCCAGTTGTGTCATGTCAGAATCACGACTCCAGCAGGGGCAGAGGGAAGTAATATGTCTCGATTAGCGAATGAAGACGTGGGGACGATGGCCATAATGAGATGCTCGACATGACATATGACACCTTCTGGATGACTCATGCATACCAATCGACCAACTCAACCAATCATCATGTCATTCCAGTTCATTTTATTATTATTCCCTCCTCTGTTTTAGGCATTAGGACGCTTCCAGCGTCACGTTTTGGACTGATTGAGGTGTGGCTTTTGGGCTTGAGGAGGGCATTTCCTTTTGAATTTTTGAGGGGCGATTAGGTGCGGCGTCTTTTTGTGGAGGTGTCTTGGATTTCTAGAATTTACAACCAGTGTCCTGCACCTCTTCCACTTCACGCTGATGATGTGGAATATCCTTGGCTCGAACCCGCTCAGCAAGAATGGGCATCTTGAGTAAATTTAAACGTCCTGTCTTGGAACTGGAAGAAAAAGAGACACGTGACACGGTGACCCGACAGTGTGACAAGGAGTGTTGAGAATGAAGAGGATAAACTTACGTAAAATCAGATTTCCATCCCTTTCCAACTGGAACAGTCTGCTCGTGAAAGATTTGCGGGCGATACTTGTCAGGTGACATGTCGTGCTGGGATTTGATGGGAGGGCCGCGAACGCTGGAAGACGCATTGAATCCATGCGTGTATTGCTTGACCGGAGCAAAGATGGGCACCGGAGTGTAGTCGGCTGGACCAGGACGCGGCTCTGTACAGGGCCAAAGGGGTGAGACGAGGAGGACCCTCTCCCCTGTGACCTTTCGGAATCGATCGAAAGGTGAAATTTTCGTCTTGAAGTAGTTGCAGCAACTGCTAAGTTCATGCTTGAGCGTGGAACGAAGGTTGTATTGCCCTGGACCCAGGGAGTTCACTGGTCGCGTCTTGAGGTATCCAGCTGGAATGACATCACGTGGGGCCGAGTACAAGCTGTACGGCCCCTTCGTACTTACCCGCTTCTCCAGGAGCTTTTCGGTCCCGGACTTGTACTTGGACAGAAAAAAATCAGTAGAAACTGTATAGGCAACCACGAATCGAGGGACATATAGAGCATAGACAATGAAAACTCCTCCCACAAATTTTCCCCGGTGAAAGTCCTGGATGACTGTCGCGACTTCAACTCTAACCCCAAGCATATGCTTTTTTATGATTTATCATTGAGGACTGATATAGGAAATGATAATTGTGAAAAAATTAGCTC
>JAQIWD010000549.1:0-19806 GCA_034694825.1 Anurida granaria
ATTTCGCTTCTTGCAGATCTTTGAATTAAAATTTATACGTGAGAATCATTACAATTTTGATAATTATTATGAATACTAACGTGCTAATGTCATAATTACCCGTATCTTTACGTCGTACTCTCTGGAATTGACATTGGTCTGGGGTAAACATTTTGCTTCAAAGTAATTTTCCTTCCCATCGGTCACTTCTTGTACAGCTCTCACATGCCCGGACTTGAACAATGCTTTCCCTTTCTTAATTGCTGGTAGCCGAAGGAAAGTCCCAGGGTTAACTGGCGAATAACCGATGGAAATGACAAACTTAGCCATCTACACTGCCACAATTTCAATATTATCTGGGTACAATTTGATTAAAGTTCAATTTACACGATAAAGGTTTTTCACGGATTCAAAACACTGCATTATTAAAATAACGCGGGATGTCCCGCCAACCCACTTGGCGCTTTAAATTTTGGTACGCCCTCTTGCGGCTGCTACTTCCCTGGTTAGGTTAGGTTGAAGTTGAGCGTGCACTTGGTCGCCCGTTAACGTCTAGTCTTTCTTTCTCGTTGGGGCTGTGCTATAACGCGGTTCCACTAGAAATGAAAAAAAATACATACAAATTAGAACCAGCCCCTCCTAGGCTGTAACGTCTAAATTAGGATTTTATTACAACGGAATGAACGTAAACAATGGTGAATCGAATTAACGTAAAGAAAAAAAAAAGAAGTTAAGGTCAACTAGAAATGTTCAACTTCCTCTTATCCTAGTTTGCTATGGTTCAACGGTTCAACTGACGAGTTCTTGGGCTGCAATTTGACACAAAAAAGGAAAGTCCACGTCTAAATGGCGTCTCCAGAAGGCTCTGTTCCTACACCAATCTTCTGAGGGAAAGCAAGGGCTGGAGATCCCTTGGAAGATCCGCGCAATTGAGCGACTACTAAACTCCTGATCCCGATTACTCTGAAGGAGTTTTCGAACATCTTGTCGTATCGTTTCTTCCTTTTCCGCATTACTTCCAGACATTGGCTATAAAACAAGAAAGGAAAATGAGAGAAAGAGATGTTGAGTTTGCTAATTTCCACCTACCGGTTTCCAACCAACAGGAACTCCAACGTCAGAGTTACTGAAGTATTCCAGGATTAATTCCTTAAGATTATCACTCTTGGCTTGATCGTACGATTCACAGAGGGATTCCACAGATTTACAGGAGTTGCTGTAGGAAAACAACGGTTAAGAGGTCATAAGTTTGTAAAACTGAAAGTTTTTTTCTGGTTTAAGCGCGACTTACCTAAATAAGGATTGGTAAACCCGATTCAACTGAAACAATTCCATTCTCTCTTGATCGACATTCCGCTCATGAAGAAAATTGAGAATTTTATCTGATTCTTCATCAGACAGCGCTCCGGGGGTCATCAGGCGATACGCCAAATCCGAAAACTCAATCAAAAGACCCGATTTTCTGAATTTTATCGGATTTCCTGCTTCGTCGAATTCGGTTCCAGTCCACTCCAAACTCTTCAATTCTCTTCTCGTTTGAGCACTTGGCCATCCGAGAAGTCTGGCCACCTCTACAAAATTGAACGAAAGGTGGACATCATCGTCTTTAAACTTTTTCTTCTCCTTTTGCATCGCAATAGCAGCACCCAAAGCTGCACACTAGAAAAGGTTATTCTCAAAATAAGAAAACGTATTAGGTTTTAAGGCTTCACAAAGTTTAGCTTACGGTTCTTGCAGATGATTTGAGTAAATTTGTTCCTCCATAAGACTGAATCGAGCATAAATGGTAACACTTCGGCAGCACTTCTATGAACTTCCTGTCCGTGGAATACCGTTCCAAGTAGCATAGTAAGGTGTCAATGTTCTCAACTGGCAAATCAAGGTCACGAACGGTTGCGTCTATGGAGAATGAAACTTCGTGACCAGAGCAAGACTTCCCTTGCTGTTCGTCACCCGGCATAATTCCTTTTATTTTCACAGCTCGTTGACATGTACAGGATCTGAAGATGCGACTGAGGAGTTTACGCAAAATGGATCGGTCAACCGAGTTGGAATAAATGTAACGCTTCAATTCACAAATATCCTTTCCCTGGAGAATTCAATCGGAAGGACGCCATTAACCTTCGACCTTGAAATATATTCGTAAAATTATAAAGCGAATTTTTTTTATTGTCTCACCTTGTTGTTATCCAAGAAAAGGTGACACTCAGCAGGAAGTCCATCACGGCCTGCTCTTCCAATTTCTTGAACAAAGGATTCAAAGCTTTTCGGCATATTGTAATGAATGACAGCACGAATATTGGGCTTGTCAATTCCCATTCCGAATGCTACGGTGGCCACCACAATTCGTATTTTTCCTAAAAGTAAAGGATTTTTTATTTAGAAGAGCGTCTTACAAAAACCCTTTATTTGCCAATACCTCCAGGGCGCTTGCAGTGAAAATAATCACCGACCGGTGATTCTTTTTACTCAAACTTAAGTAAATACAGGTATTTGGTAAATAACTCACCTGCCATGAAGTTTTTCTGAACAGACTTACGCCGCGCGGCAGACATGCCTGCGTGATACGCTTCGCAGTCAGTAGAAATACGGCGTCTAGAATTCTCCTTGATGATGGCGCTGAATTGATTCTGAAATCAAAAGCAATCAACAAATCGTTGCAAATTATCCAAAAACCAATTTATTAAACTTGCATGCTGCGTTGTCCGAATGAGCGTGGCGATTCTCTCACACTGCTCCCTCCTGGTGCAATAAATTATGATGGAATCACATTCTTCAAATCGTTTGCTCCTCAACAGCATAATCAGAGCATCCTCGCGATTCATGTCACGAGAGCAGCTCAGTCTCAAATTGCTAGGAATGATTTCCCCTTTGACGACAGTTGACGGGTCAAGGCAAAGATGGTCACAGACGCTCCTTATGGTGTGATTTGTGGCTGTCGCTGTCAGTCCAAGAATTGTCTTGACATTCAGTCTGTCTCGAAGGATCTGAATAGTTATTCAACATGCGGAAGCATTTCATATTTAACTTGAAGCATGCATTACACATCATGGTCGTAAGTTTACCTGACAAAGTCGAAAATAAGAAGGTCGAAAGTTATGGGACCATTCGGAAACACAATGAACTTCATCGACACAGGCAAAGGCAACGGTAGGAAACTCATGGACGTTCCTCAGGAGCCCAAACAAGTCACCACAGATGGCTTCTGGTGAGGCCAGGAGAACTTGGAGCTTCTTTTGACGAATCTTCTCGATGACCAATTCTCTCTGCTTGACTGACATGTTCGTATGGAGGCAAGCACCTTCCAGAAATGGTGGAAGGCTTTGAACCTAATAAAACAGAATGTAAAAAGTGTTTAATAAACGGAGCCCTTGCATGCGAATTGGTTTGAAAAGCACAATGCGAACCTGATCTTCCATGAGTGAGACGAGTGGTGAGACGCAGATTGTAAGGACACCAGGATATTTTTTAGCGTAAATATATGCTGGCAGAAGGTAGCACAAACTCTTGCCGCACCCAGTGGATAAGACCACGAGGGTCGACTGGCCAAGGAGTACTCGCGTAATGGCTTCCTTCTGACCGGGTCGGAAATCGTTGTAGCCAAAGAGCTTGAGTGCCTCCTGTAGAATTTCTTCATCTGAAATTATTAAAGGATGCAAATTAGTAGTATTAGTTGAATAGAGGAATTCACAAGGGTTAGGAGTGTCAAACCTTCTGGTCCAAATGATGCATTCGGGAATGCAGGTATTAGGAGAAAGTTCACTTCAGCCAATGCCTGAGAAGCGACCCCAGCATTATCTGACGCATTAAGTACGAAACCAGAAGAGGCAGTTTGGTTGAATTCGTTTCTGCTTTTCATGGCTTCACTGCTGGGAGAATAAGTTTCGTCGTCGTCGTCGTGTGACACCAAGACCAGCGTAGGTTCATATTCTTGATCTTCATTGCCTCCTGTGCTTTGGAATGAAGTTGCTGATTCTGTCTCCGCCTCCCCTCTGCCTTGTCCTGTCTCCATCTCGAATCGTTGTGATTGCGAATGTTCATAAATGCACGTTCGAGTATGGGAAGCTTCCAATGCCTTCTTGCTCGAAATCATGCGAGCTACTTCTTCCAAACTTGGAAACGGGCTGTCATCCACCTCTTCTGGTTTCACCTCATTTTGTCTTTGAAGTTCTAAACGCAGAAAATAAAATTAAACTGCTGATATATTTCTCCATCTTCAACGAACCGATCACTGGATTTACCTTTCACACAAAACTTTGCAAAATGCCCCACTTCCCGACACTTTTTACATTTTGTAAGCTGACTTTTCTGTTCCGCAACGGCTTGACTCTTTTTCAGTTTCCAATCGAGTCTTTTATGCTGGAAACCCGTCATTTTCTTCCTTCCTCGAACAAAGACTTTCTTGGTGACGTCCACCCGAACAAAGTTGTCATTGATTTTCCTGTTGCATGGGCTCAAAATTAGTAAATTAGATTGACCCTTTTTTCAATTTTACTATTAAACGTACTTTTCCCTTGAGGGCTTTGGTGTAAGTCTTATTCTCTTTCTGCCTTTCTTAGAACCAGGATTAACTGCTTGTTCGTCAAGAAAATCAAAATCCGTGATCTCCTCTGCTTTTCGTTTTAGAGCGGGGACCTCGGTTGGCGTTTTCAGCTTGACCGATTTCGTCCTCGAAGCTACAGCAACGCCGACTTCTGTTTCACTGTTCAACTTTTCAGGGACGACGACATCGTCATCCCCGGCGATAAGGTGACATCGATCAATCCATCTTCCGGTGACAGTTCTTGGCTTCGTGGAGGATTTTCTGGAAAAGAAACTGTGCGTATTTTGAGTATTGGTGTTGTCGGCTACTTCAATAGCGGGAAGGATGGCGACGGAGGGAATAGAGAGTGGAGTGGACATAAAACTGGATAATGTTGGTTCCAAGACATCGCCAAAGCCGCCAATCAACGCAGAATCCATGGTGACTGAACCTCTTGACCCGTCATCATCAAAATCTTCCATATCAAAACTCTCTACGGCCCTCTTTACGTCCAGGAGTATTTTTTCAATCTCGAATGGGAAATTCAAATCCTCCTCTTTATCCTCAAATTCATCCGTTAGATTCCCAACGGGGATTGGAAGTGATTCCGCTGCAATCTCCTGCACGAATAATTTAGAATTGAGTTTCCCAAATGGGAGTCCATTCTCATCATCTTCATTCGACTTTTTCCTGGAGTGAGGAGTGGTGAAACGGATGTTCCGGGCGTCTTCAGTTGCTGCAAGAAGTGGTTGTATTTTATTCGCCGACGGAGATAATGGAATAATCCCTCCCATTGTCGGGTCCGAACGCACTTTCGGTGGAGGGTTGAACACTTCAATTAATCCATCTCTTGAGTTTTCGCCCGTAGAGATGTACTTCCGAAATATTTTCCTTGGGCTTTCAATCGGTTTCCTCTTCTTGAGGTGTTCAACGTCTGTTCCATTGCTGGAAAGTTTGGATAGCAAGTGCTTGATTTGAAGGTATGTCCGATATGCGAGCCTGACTACTCGGGGGGCCACGCTGAAGTCATCCTAAAATGAAAGAAAAATTATAAATAGTAAGGCCTGGATTTCCTGACAATTTAGTGACAGTTTAATGGGGGAACATGACATTTCTTACTCTCGTGGGCTGCTTGCCCTTCTCCTTAGAAAAGGCAATTTCCCATTTCAAAACTATGGATTTATATTGCTCGTATTTCTTGGTAAATTCTTCAGTCTTCTTCTGTAATTCCATGTGATCTGTAATGACAATAAGCATAGCTTACAGTGGCCGCTGGCTTAAAAAAAAAATCCACATGTTATCTAATGGCCCTTAATCCTATTCCTAGGAATACCATCATCCCTAGTCACCTCTCGTATTATGCAGCAGTTAACGTGTCAAAGTTCAAAAGGATCAAAAGGAAGGACTTACCCCCACCATCCACAGCTGTGGATGTGGAAATGTCGTCGATGGTCAATGTTGTTTCAGCCTTCGCTAAGCTCCTCCACCCTCCACCTCCAACCTAACCTTTATGCATGCAGAACAAACGGGAAAAGAATTAGACATAACAAAGGAATTCCCACAATTTGGAAGCGGTGAATAAAGAAAAGTGAAAGTCAGAATTTTGAAAGGTCAGCTGATACGCAGGCGCCCCTGAAAAGTAGGCGCGTGATGTAATTGAGGCAGTCTGTAACACTAGGCTAAGTTTAGTCAGAACATATGTTCTGGCTTTTTTGTCCATGACCTCGACGTTGGACGTTGGCAACATAAGAGCCTTTATCCGCCACATCACGGTCAAGCAAAGCCGAGATTCCTGCAAAGGGAGACTTTGTTAATTCCCAGCTAAAAGTTGTGACGGCCTAGTTATATCCGTGGGGACTGTATTGGTCAATAGATGTCTCTGAAACGAGTCTCGACCAAATCTAGCCCCATGTCGTAGACTGAAGTTAGATTATGGGACTGACTACTGGGACTTTTCATTTCTTCTTGGCCAATTTCTTTTTGACTTCACCTTCGGAGTGGAGGACGGACGGGGTCAACGAACGAGGAAGAATTCGACTAATCAGTAAATATAAAGTCAACTCTCCAAATCTACTGCCATAAATTGTCATGAAATTCTGGACTTCCGAGTATACTTTCAGGTAAATTTAAATTACAGACTGATTATTAATCTCACCCTCATTCGTAACCGAATGACCCATTTCTTGACATCTGGCATTGTCATTTGTCATTTGTTTACCACAACAGTGTGAAGTCACTGAAGAAGGCGTTTAATTTTAATTCCTGTTTTGATCTGTTCCTACCTTTTATCCAGCCACTCCTGGGATAAAGTTACACAGGCGGCATGGAGAAAATATCCAAATCCAATGAATCCGTCAGTTGTCGGGATTGATGTCGTTGAGCGCAGAGTTGATGACGGAGTCCTCTCGACACATCGTCTAATTGGTTCTCAATGGGGTATACCAGGTTGGATTGAAACGGTAAGCTCTTTCCACACCGCAAGGGTTCATCCAAGATCCAAGGTTAATAGACACTAACTTAGTTATTGTCTACTAATCTTGGGTCCATCGAAGCTTCGCCGCTTTCTAATTCTTAAATACCCTAGCTCACACGGATAATTCATTTTGTTTTACTGTTGCAGATTATAGGATCCACTAGTGTAATGTACGCGCATGAAAAGTCTGAAGTAAATCCACACGACAAGGTCATGACACTGAAGACTCGAAATGTATGGAATGTAACTTATATTCCAATTTGTGGAATTAATCTTTCTGATGTTTTAATCTTCTTGTGTAGATCACCTTTTGTAAGCACATTGCGGTTGATGAAACATTGAAGTATATACCACATCCTACAGACCCGGAGAAGACGTTACTGAAACAGGAGGCTGTGATTACTGTCGAAGGCGTTCCTTTGAATAGTTATGTTGAAGGACTGCTGGCCAGGTTAGGACTCATGAATTCCCTTCTCCCAAATCATAATTTATGGGCAATAATTCTAAACATTAATCTTGTGTTGAACTTCCAGTACAATTTCGACCAATGCCTCAAAGGTAAGTTAGAGATTGTTGAAAGTATTGGAGACTTTCAACTTGTGCAAAAATTATTGGGTGAAAGGATGAAATTAATGAAAAATGTGGTTCTAATTTAGGGACGTCTAGCAATGGAGTGGGTTTTGAAGAAAATCAACGATGAGCTCAACGTGTTCCGACTGAAAGCAACCACGTTAGAAGTTGATCCTTAATATAAATCAAATGTAGCTCAGTAATCACCCTTCCTTTTCCTAAAAAAGAATCAACAACTGCGAAAGGTGGAATACAAGGTTACACGGTTTCCACATTCCTTGACCTTTAAGCTTCAATGATACAAATTTCCGTACCGAAATTACAGCAATATCTTCTTCTGCTTCTGTAAGGCTCAGGAGTTTGTATCATCGTCCGTTTTCCATCCAACAAATGAGTCTAACCTTGTATTGCACTTTATCAAACAAGTCAACTATTGAAATTTAACGAAAATTAAACTCGCTCTTCACAAATTCACTCGCACTTGTGGGAGCTTTAGCAAACTGTTTAATTATTAAATTAGAAATTATTTTACTTTTGTTTATATCACAAACGACGACAAGGGTAACGACGTATCACATGGAATTCGTTAGAGAATGAAGAATGTACGAGAGTTCTTTGGTAATGATTAATGAGATTCGACTAACAGCGATGGGATTGTTTTGTTTCTTAAGACCAAAGTTGTGTGGTGGAGGGGTTGTTGCCCGGCGTCTGGCCTGGAATATCGAATTGAATTTGCATGGACATGTCCGAAAAGTTCCGAACGTGCTCAGTAGGCTCCTCTTGTTTGCAATCGCTTTGACTTTTCACAAAGTTCACAAAGACCTCAATATTTTAAAGGAAAAAGTCTAAGGTCAATTGAAAATTGAAGTGTTCAATTTGTAAAACCTTACGTTGTCCAAAGTATTTTGGGAGACGGAATAGTCTTGGATCGGGACATCACCGATTGCGCTCTCAATCTTTCGAAAAATGACATCAAGCTGAACGTATTGGGATTTGAGTTCGTAGTGAAGAGAATTATGATGTCGTTCCTGTTCGTTCAAAATACAGAAATGATCAGAAATCCAAACCAGAAAAGTCGTAGTACCTTTAACTTCGCATTAGGAAATGCTCTTCGGAAGTATCTGTGGAGGCGAATAGTATCATAGTCCGTCTTGCTTTTCAGCGTTATTGAGTATCCGTCGCCAAATCTGGAATAGTTTTAGAATTGTACAACAATATCATCCTTTAAATTCCCATTTTCCACCTTTACCTGTTTTTCAAATGTTGACAACTCCCTAAGCATTTGAACCGTCCATTTACCATTATTGCAAGGCGAGTACAGAGCGCCTCACATTCTTCCATGGAATGGGATGTGAAGACAACAGAACGACCTTCCCGGACTAGGGAGTGGATAAGATCCCATAAGAACCTTTTCGAGTGTGGATCCATGCCTGGAAAACAATGCCAGACCATAAACATTGTTTATGATGTACATAAAAACGATTAAAGGTACCTAAAAAATTTTAATGTTACCAGTAGTAGGTTCATCTAGAAAAATAAGGGAAGGTCCTCCAATTAGGGCAATCGCTGTAGACACTTTTCGTCTGTTCCCACCGCTAAGCGTCCCAACTGCCCGATTCGCATCACTCATTAAACCTAATTTGTTCAAGGCCCAATCGACGACCTCGTCCGTTTCCTTGTTCGGCACACCTCGGAATCTAGCGGGGAAATTTACTCGTCAGCTTGTTATGGGTGTAATCCCGCTGCTGATCAGTTTTACTCCTGAGGTTACCTGGCATAAAGGGTTAGATGTTCTCTCGGGGAAAGTTCTTCATATAGGGCATCAAATTGAGGACAATACCCAATGAACTTATGAGATGAGGATCGTTCATTCTTGATGCTGTGACCATGAATAAAGGC
This sequence comes from Anurida granaria, assembly GCA_034694825.1. Classification (NCBI taxonomy): domain Eukaryota; kingdom Metazoa; phylum Arthropoda; class Collembola; order Poduromorpha; family Neanuridae; genus Anurida; species Anurida granaria. The sequence goes on from JAQIWD010000549.1 coordinate 9,444, forward strand.
ATCTCCAGAAGTCACGTCCGTGTCGCCCGTGAGCATCCTAAATGTGCTGCTCTTCCCAGCACCGTTTACTATTATAGAAGATATAAAGTTCAAGGGATGGAGGATCCCCCCGGTTAGGACTTAAACTGGAGGACTTGGGTTTGATTTACCTCCTAACAACCCAAAGCATTCCCCAGGTGGAACTCCGAGGCAGAGACGATTCACAGCCGAGACATCACCCATTTTCCGAATCCGATAAATTTTGACCAAGTTTTGAATGTGGAGAATGTTTTGAGTCATAGGGCCTCCATTGAGGACGCGATTTCTCTCATTTGCTACATCAATATCCTCATCTTCATCCCCACTTATCTGAGCCAGGGTTGGTTCATGTGACCTTAAGAATAGCAAAATGGAGTTGCTTATTTTTAAGGATTTAGAACTGAATTAATTATTCTTACCTCTCAAATCTAAAGAGCTTGAATTCACATATTAGGGTGACGACAAAGAACGTCGTCCCGGTTATGGCCATAATGACCAAATTTTTTGTGACAAGATCCCAGGCGAATGGTGAACGAATTTTATGAAACTGGCCTGGAGAAATGCGTTGACAGTCATTAGGACTTCACCGAAAATCATCGTGGCATAGAATCAATTATTATAAGTCATACCACTTTTCTGGTAGAACACGTTGTAGTAGGAATTGTACGCAATGTCCATTAGTCCCCTTCCCAGGGAATAGTTGGGAAATATTAAGAGGATCGTCTTGATGTATCCATAAACGTGAGCCAGAAACTTAAAGAAGAATGATTAAATTCCAACAATTTCCCAAAGTCCTAAATACGGTACTGATTTACCGGATCGTATGAGAATACTTCCAGAAGGAATGATGTCACAAGCCCAGTGATTCCAACAAATAAATTGATGACAATCATACAAATGTAGGCTAAGCTTGGCTCTTCGAATAGAAAGGAGGATGGGTACATGACTGGTGCAATGGACCATCTAAAATTATATTTTTGAGTTTTATAAATCAACCTTCCTCGTTGTGTCAACTGTTTATTGGTTTACCTACCCATACATCAGGAAGAGGGAGACGACTGCGGGAAAATTCTTCTCGGATGTATACGCAGGAATGTCAAAGACGAGTAAGATCATGATGCAAAATGAAGCTGGTACTGTGTAGCTGAACTGAAAGAAAATATCCCAATTAAACAGAACCAATGCGAATTGGTGTAAAAACTTACAATATCCCAAACGTAATTTGCAACCCAGTAAACTCCGGGATGAACTCCGCTAATAATTTGCAAATGCTTAGACTTGTTCCCCCTTTCGTATACAAGGTACAACACGAAACTGGCAGGGACAAAGCTCATTGCGACGATTATGAAAATGGCAATCAAAACGTCATTTCCTTGCAGAATCTCATCATAGGAAAAGTAGGAGCGCGTATCCGGAAATGGATGGTTGATGAGTGTAATCCCTGTGAATGGAAGCCAAGAATGAAAAAGTTAATCTACTGCAAATTCAGTGATTTATTGATGAAAGATGTCAAACCTAGGAGGATCCTCCTAGTGTCAAACTGACCATAGGCAGCTGGGGAGCCCATTTTCGGAGGAAGATTTGCACGTAAGATGGCGTTGTTGAGAACATTGAGATATGTCGGCATGGAGTGGTAGCCTTTGTTGCTGAACCAAACTTTGGCAGAATGTCTCACGGCAATTGATCGGAAGAAAATTGGGGCATTCTTCTCAAAGGTGACTGGAACAACGTCGCGGACATGACCAAGGCTTAAACCGCCATATCGCCGTAACCTGCAAACATACCACGGTTTACTTTTTTTATTTTTTACTCAACGAACGTTAGGGCCAAAGTGTACAAGCATGGAATGTAACCTGTGCTCATTTGTGGTGTACAAGTAATACTGGGATTCATTTTGTCCAGAGATATCAATCAGGACGTCACTCGTCACTACCCTGATGGACTTTGGCTCGATATAACCATAGGCAGGACAAACGAACCTATTCGAGGAACAAAAGAATAAAATTACGTAAAAATTAAAATAATGAATGGATTATTTTTCCAAAGACAAAGGAAGGGGGAAAAGGTAAAAGGGAATTACAAAAAAATTAAATTGACGCTGGGATACTTAAGGACACGATTTAAATCTATAACACAGGGATTAGGTCAACTAATTATCCCTTTTGTGACGTGATGACTTGACGTAGTGGGATCTACAATACCATTATTTGAAGGAAACATCCTTGTCTCGAACTTGGATAACTCAGAATGTCTGAATTCGGCTGTTTAGAGGCATAATATAAGAAAAAAAAGTTAAGCACCTCCCCAAACTAGGGAGCCGAATAGAGCACAGCCTTATGAAAGCGCCCAGTACCTTATTTTGACTTCAGTTTTATGCCAAAGGCCCTATCTGAGATACGGCTTTTGTCATTAACAAAAAGTAAAAATATGGTTGAAAGCGCTTGTGTAGTAGGACTTTTTGTGTAACATAAAAAAAAAACTCAGTTCGGGCCGTTGTGATCTTAAGGGATGCATATTATGCATCCTTATCTATCCTACTATGTGTTAATATTAACTTACCCAGTTTTTTCAGCATTACAAGTGCAGATGGGGTATTTCCTGAAATCACAAAATATTTTGGTCCAATTTATTTTCATCAGTTGTCCTTTTCTAAAAAGCACCAACCTTTGATTTGATGTTTTGAAAAATTCCTCAGCCTCAGCCGCAGTAAGGTTGGCTTCTGCCAGGGTTAGAATTGGAGCAGTTGGAACGTAATTGGCCAGAGGGAATCCGGGCTGGAAAACATGCTCACACATGCTATCAAAGTAGGAGGCATGCAAATTGGCATTGATGTCCGAGAAATTCATTAGGAACGACTCGGCTGCGAATGGATATTTCAGCAACAAGACACACGTGGCTCCAACCCCAGAGGGTAAGTAAATGGTGCGTAGAATGTCTTCACCAATTGCATCCGTCGAGGTCCTTGCAAGTTAACACCGAAATAATAGCACCATTTCTAGAAATCTCTTCATGGAATTCAGGCGCTGGGTTTGCTTACCGTGTGTCCTTGAAGAAGTTTGCGTAAGGAATGATATTTCCAAGGGGCTGCGTCAGGTTGTAGTACTGGGATGGAGACAAAATCAGTTCAGGCAAATCCGTGACCTTCGGTTCTGCGAGCGCGACCGACATTGCCACCGAAACAAAAAATGCAGGGAGCAGAATCTGGAATATTTTCATTCAAGATTTTCATATATTCAACGTTAATTTCACGCTTCCAAGAAATTTGGCTTGACATACAACTAACCTGAGTCACCAAACCTTCCACATTCTTCCGAGTACAGAGGTAGCGCTTTTGAATGATTGCTACAAACTGCTGAAGAAGTAATCGATTCCCTTGGATCCTGTGCTTTCCTGCACCGTCGTAGACCCGTCGTGGAAGTGAAGAGGCAGCATTGTGACTATTACCAGCCTCAATTTTGACCTCTGGCTCCATGTGGTTATGTTCAGGCGCTATGGTTTCCTGCTCCTGAGCGGAGGTAGCGCGTCTTACGTTTAGATTAATTTCATCATGAAGTCCCATTTCCATCTCGCCCAGTTCACTTTGGATTTCACTCTCTGATTCCGAAATGGAGTGTTCTGTGAGAGACCCCCGGTGTTGAATGACCTTCAGAAAGATTTCTTCAAGAGTTGAACTCATGATTCCGTAGCTACTTATGGAGAGGTCATCCTTTGCCGCTTCAAGCTCTGCAAAAAGTCTCTCATAATTTCCGGCGCGAAGTTCGCCAAAGGGAAGAATGTAGTGGAGCTCGTGCTTGGATTCCTTTGTTAATTTTGCTGTTTGGACAATGTGCTTGATGAATTCGGTGACCCTATCTTTAACGGACTTGCCACTTCCAATTGGGATTTGAATCTTATCAAACTTCTTGACGACGGACAAGTGGTAGCCTTTTCCAAGTTTATGCTTGAGGTAGAGAGGGGACCCACAGCAAATGATTTTGCTGTCGCCCATAATGCACACTCGATCAGCCAAAATGTCGGCTTCCTCCATGTGATGCGTTGTCAGCATTATTGTTCGTCCTAGTCACGAAATTAGCATTTAATAACCGACTTGAACTTGGAGTGCATTCATACTTTTCTTGTATTTGATGATGAGATCCCAAATTGCACGACGAGCATACGGGTCAACACCAGCTACAAAAGCAAAGATGTTGTGACTTTACGTCTTCTGGAAATTGTGAAGATTTACCTGTGGGCTCATCCAGAATGATTGCACGACTCCCACCAACAAAGGCAATGGCAACTGAGAGTTTCCGCTTCATCCCTCCAGACAAGGATTCCACTTTTTGATGACGTTTCTCTGGAAGCTTCAACTCGGAAATGAGCTCCTCTGTCTCTTGATCGAAGTCGTCTTTGAGGTGACCTTTGAGCCGAGAGTAAAACCACATGTGCTCATCCACAGTCAAATCTTCAAAGAGGACATTGTGCTGAGGGCACATTCCAACGCCAATTCCATTCCGGATTGCATCCATTTTACTCCCAATGTCAAAATTGTAAATTGTGGCGGATCCGGACGTCGCAGGGAAAAGTCCGGTAAGAATGGAACTGAAAAAATCAAGTTTTAATGAATTAACGAAAGTTGTCCAACGACATGCCATAATTGCATTTTACTTACATTGCCGTAGTCTTGCCAGCTCCATTATGTCCTGGATTTCAAATTAATTAAGATTACTTTTTTAAATTCCATTTTCAAAACGGAAACAAATGCCTGTGGTTTGTCTTTCGTAAACTTACCACAAAGGGCTGTGATTTGACCCTAAAATAGATTACTAAATATGATATGGCTCCCAGAATTACTTAGAACGCGCAGCGTGAACGTACCTCATAAAAATTCATAGTGAAATTCTTCAGTGCGTACTTCACACTTCCCTTATAGCGCTTGCTAAGTTGATTAATGGAAACGCCCAGAGGTAGATTCTCAGGATCTTGCTCAAACAGATCCCCTCCGATGCTGCTCATGTTTATCATCGGCGTCCCAAGCTCTTGTTCTGCTTCAGGGAGGTCAGGGATTCTGCCACGATTAGTCCACCATTTCCTCCATCCATCCATCTGTTGCTTATCTTGGAATTTCCCAAACCAATAAGACTTTTGCAATGGAAAGTACCAAGGTTTAGGAATTCCAATTGCACCTGAAGCAGAAGTGATCAAAATCAAACAAGAGTTATGGATGCATCCGCAAAATAAATTGTTTAGTAAAAGTGTAATTTTATTTACCAGGGTGTACATTCTCAATGTACCAGACCAGGAATCCGTAAATGAAGGAATCGATACCCAACATTACCACCACATGGAATAGTGTATAGTCATCATCTTCGGCTGGAGATTTGGCGTAATTGGTCAGTTGAATCCCTACTCCGATGACCTCGTAGAGGGCAAACTGAGGCAAGAACCAGACAATTAAATTTGTGGTCATGTTTCCCAGCTAAAAAGAAAGATTTGTCTTACATATTTTGCTCCCAGCCCAAACGCTGTAGGAGCAAGTAGACTCTGAAAAAAAAACATGACAACCTTTATGACTAAGGCAAGATGACAAGATTCGGAATTACCGCAGTTCCTTTGACCCATTTTGGCACTACTTCATTAGCAGTTTCTTCCCGAACGCTGATGTACATGTAAGGGATGTATGACCTACAAGAAATCATGAGCTTGTCAGTAATCAATCAGGCTAGCGATTTTTGTGCACATGAATGCGTCCCGGTAAAACTTACATGAAGTAGACTATCCCAGCACAAGCAGCTGCAATTTTTGATTTTGAATACAAAACACTCACGAGAAACCTGGAAATCGTAAAATTTCCAAATTAAAATTGGTTTTAATAGATTACCTCCACAAGTATTCACTCACGAAAATAAAATGATAGTTACGGCATAGGCTTCAAATGTAAGAAAGATAAGCCACATCGAGCTGTACTTCAAGACGTTTCCATATTTAAGGAGGAGGGTGAGGATAGAAACACTCAAGGTCATTTGCGTAAAAGCAGAAATGAACCAAGCAACCCAATGGACTCCGTTCTGAAGACCCATCATTTTCATAAACTGAAATAAAAATTAAGTTTGTGATTAGAAACGCATGTGGGACGTTTGTTGACGAAAAATATACATAAAAGCGGACCTCTTTAAGCCGCTTCTCCTTTTCATAGACAATGTGCTGGACGAGCATGGCCACTGTGTAGACCCAGGAGATTGTCAAGCAGAGAGGCATTACATGCTGGATCATGAAAAGGAAGGCATCCTTTGTATAGCAGGGGTAGGGCATTTGTTGGAAGTAAGAACCGGGTGAACTGACATTCTTCTGACTGTAAAGATTTATCATGGCTCGTTCCAGAACGTCCTGCGGCAAATAATTAACAGGCTCATTGAGATTAAAATTAATTATTACATTGCAAATAGAACCAATTTGTTAATGAAACTTACTTGGACCCAAACAAAGCCAAATTGGTAATACTGGAAGCAACAGGAGTTTGGCCCAGGGAACCAGAAACGTGCCCTCACACGAGTCGTATCTTGAACCAGGGTTGCATTTTGTCGGATTTTGTAAATCATGTGATTCGGAAGTGAACCGTCATCATTCATTTGGAAAATTACACCTCCAAGTACTGTCGAGTTCTCACGGAATGCCTGGTGCTGGAAATAGTCGAGGAGAGCATCTTCATTTGGGAAACCGCGGAAGATGTTGACATTGATTCCGTGTAAAAGTTTATTCCAACTGCAGGCAGCTAGTGAAATGGAGTTTAGATCAGAGACAAATGAATCCTAAAAATATTCAATTTCATCGATGAAGCGATATTAAAAGTGCTACTAAAAGTGGATAGAACGAGGTTTCTGAGGTGGATATTTACCCTGTCCGTCACGTCCTCATCGCGGATGAAGTCCTGAACGGACGGCTCATCGTCTAGAAGGTACAACAACGGGGAGGTACGCAGATGCTTCTGAATATTTGCCAAAAGTTTCAAATCCCGATTTGTCAATTCCCGACTAAGGTATTCCTTCATCTCGGTTCCGACTTTCAACAGGAGGTTCGCATATCCATTCATAGTGTCAAAGAATTCAAACGTGTAATTCGCCTGTGAAATAATTTGCACAACAAAATTAGCCTTGCGAAGATGTGAGAGACTTGGGGTTTAAGGGACGAACAGACCCCACCTCTCTAATAATAGCATCCGCAGCTGTCCCTGATGGAGCATAGAGAATCTTCGGATTGTTGTAAAGCATGTGAAACAGCACTTCTAATTTCCGCCTTTGGTCGGGGGTCAGGCCCATGTCACTCAGGGAGCCCACGTTGTCCACTGAAAAATTACAACATTATGGCACATTTACACACACCATTATTTATTTGACAAAACCCTTCACCATCATATTTGTAATCCTTTCCGCATACGGTCTTCTGCATACTTTTCCAAATTGATTGGTAAAACGCATTCGGTAATTTCTGGGAACACAGATTAAACTTTTAAACTAAATGATTTAAACCTAATCAATAATGTTGACTAACTTTTTCCTTCAGGTTTTTCTGGTGTCTTGGAGGAATGGAGTGATTATGGTTGCCATGAATTTTGGCACCGGCACCTTCGTCGCCTTGAGGTTCAAGCATTTTTTCATGTCCAGACGACCACGATCCTGGACCAGAATCTTCATCATCAAAGTCATCTTCTCCATCCTCTGTGGTATTGAGGCAGTGCTCTTGTGGGAAAATATCCGCAACCTTTGCCAGCGCTGTCACTGTCCGTTTAAAAATCATAAATGTTTTCAAATGAGAGTCCAGTTCCTGTGTGCGATTCTTGATGAGCTGTGAATTCCAAGTATTCTTCTTGACCTAGATAACCATATCAGGATTTGTTAATTATGTAGGTTTACGTAGCGGAATGCTAAAAACCGAAGAAAAGAAGAAGAAAAAAAGTATCTAGTATAGAAGAGTTATTCTATTTGTTGCATCTCGTTGGGTGTCCGATTTGAAGTTTATATTATAATACTTACAGAATCTGCCATATTTTGCGTTTTTACATTGGCAAGGACAATTCCATGGAGGTCTTCCCGACTTGTTGTGTTTAAATTGCAGTACTGGAAACGTAGGCGACGAAGCCCTTTTTCACAAATGGCTCCACTTGTGTTATCACATTTAAGGATCAATCCATAACTACCATGAGTGGAAGTCCGGCAAATGTACGGTTCAATGTGTTGAGAGTCGAGTAGCACAAGCTGGAAATAAGAATTCGTCAAATGTTTTTCTTTTCACATGTGGACACGAAATAAGGTTTACCTTCAGCGCTTCAAATAATTCCGGCAGGAATACTGTTGGCACCGACTTCTTTGTAAACTTTTGAAAAATATTTCGAAACTTGCCATTCATGCTCAAAACTTTCAAAAATATTCCATCCTGCACTTCCGAACCGGAATGTAAATTTGTAACGTCCAAAAACACTGTTGATGGCAGGGGACCCGAGAATAGCAACTCAAAGAGAGCGTCTCGATCAATTATGGTATTGTGAAACAGAGCTTGAACTCCAATGGGATCCAAACTTTTGTTGGCGATGAGATGTGCTTGAATTTCTTTAGGATTGTCGAACAACTCTGATACTCTCCAGGCTAAAGAGTATCACAACGCAAATTACTATCATTGGCTTATAAATTGAATACAAACGTCGTTACTCGTTAGTAAAAATTAGTCTACCAGCTGATGTAGCATTCAGAACAGAATCACGCAACAGGAATGGATCCTCTACGAATCTTTTGTAGTTTCCTGGAATTTCATTTAGCTCCGCCAATGAAAATTCTGGTTGGAAGAAATTGTTGTTTTCTGCAACGGTTTTAAGTTGAATGAGGAAGTCTGTTATACTGTGGATACAATCATTGAACTATTACAAATATCCGGCATTTTCCAGTTTCTAGTCAAGATTTGTAGCCTAGGTGGTACCTTGCTTTTGGGAACACGGGAAATCCATGCTCATCGACTTTGAGGGTATCGTCAGAACAAAACGATTGTAAAATTGAGACAAGTCCTGCACTTGGTAGTGGCCAAGTGTGAAAGTGTTCTGGAATAAACCGTACTTCGGGTCGTTTGTGCCGAATTCCAATCAAAATGAAGAAGAGGACAAGTGGGATGGTTACTTCAAATACTAGCATGACCTGGAATCAAAAAGAAATGCTCTGAAGTTTGTTGGTAGTTGCCGTGTTATATCAGAAAGTTATCAGTACCGGTTTCCGCTTCTTCAGAGTGAAATTCTTCCAGAGGAGCAACTTCAATTGCAACATGAAACCCATGGTGGTCAAAAGAAAGATCTGCTTGGCTCAGTCAATAATTCAGCTCAGCCTCAATCTGGGTCGACTGTCGAACCAAATGAACCAAATCCGGGTCATCCGTCTTAACTGTTCTGGTTGACTGATTTAGTAAAGTCCATCGTTCTCCTTCGTCAAGCTTATCGGCGCTTGAGTTCTAAGTTCTAGTTTAATCAAAAATCAAATTAATCAAGCAAATTTGTTGTCTGTCAATAATTCCGTTTCCCACCATCAGATTTGAAAAGTGAAATTAGAATATTGCCACCAGCCATCATGCTTTGTTTGAACAGTAATAAATTCATCGTCACAGAGTAAATTAATCAAATCTAAAGCCAGATTATACACTACACTTGCAATCCCTAATGGTGTAACCAAAGGTCGAAGGTCGAATTTTTAGATGGTTTCAAATGTACGATTTTTTGGCCTTTTAGTTCGAGTCTTTTATTGATCAGTGTGAATATGTGCGGGAAAGTATAAAATTCTGAACATAAAGAAGTTAAGTGCAAGTGGTCAAGTCAAACTAAATTAATTTAAAAGTTTTTCTGGATTGATTGATAAATGTTAAATTGAAACCAAACCAAGTCAGTTTTCGTATTCGTTGATGATGATCGCTTGATTGGGGTGTCGATGTCACTGTCGACGAGTCTCAACCAACATTTGTCGACATAAGCAGAAGGCAGACTCAACTCAATACTCAGCATCAGCAACCACCACGAGACGAGACTCCTTTAATTAAGGCTTAATTCATCCTTCTGTCATCATCACACCACTTGGATTAAGCGTTAATCACACCCCCGACAACAAGATGACTGAAAACTTAAACAAGCGTCCTCGAAAGTCTATTTTGAAATCCAGTTCAAGTTTCGACAAACCGTCAATTGCAACACAGGCGCAGGCGGCCGCAATTGAACATTCTACAGCGTAAGCTTAACAGTCCCTGCCCAGGCCCAGGCCACGCTCCGGCCATGTCTAAAAGCCCCAACTTTTTATGGGGCAACGTGCTACCTGTTAAAGCATGGGGAAAAGCCCCAAGTGGG
>JAQIWD010000550.1:0-19785 GCA_034694825.1 Anurida granaria
CTTCCAACATCTGGCTCACTGAACATCCAAGGTCAAAGGTACTAATTCAAATAAATACTACCATCACCGCAATTACTATTATACAGTTCAAGGAAAAAGCTGAGCGCATTGTAATTGAAACGACGATTTGCATGCATCGTTCGCTTGCATCGAATTTCAACCACAATTTTAGTATATTTTTTTGTGGAAATTTTAAGGAAAATGTCGGAGAATCTATTCGCTGCTGCGTTATCCGCCATTACCGATACTACTATCATTTCGAATGATGCGTTCAAAAAACGGGAGGACTCTGCAATTACTAAGAATGAATCATTCGTTGGTTCCGAGTTAAACCTGGATGCACTGCATAAAACCCAACTCATCCGTGGTGAAGTCCCTCGGCTCGAGCCTTCCAAGGCAGAAGTTTTCCAAATAAATGTCAAGACCTTAACTGGAAAATCAATTACATTGTGTGGTCTCTCGACGAATTACACAATCGAGGATATCAAAGAAATGATTCAAGACAAAGAAGGAATTCCACCAGATCAGCAAAGACTTATTTTCGGTGGCTGGCAATTGATGGACGGACGGACTCTCTCGGACTACAATATCCAATGCGAGTCTACGCTTCACTTGGTACTGAGACTAAGAGGGGGTGGTGAGGTGACTATCTACATTCCACACGGCTTCCGGAGTCCGCAATTTGATTATGACTTCACGGGAATTACGGATACCGGGGTGACTTTTCAACGGGGAAACTTTCCTTACAAGAGGCCTTGTGGTTGGACTCGGATGGCACTCAATGTTCTGGGACGTTACGGAAATCCGGACTGGCTTGGAATTGGTCGTCAGGATTCTCGGGATTCGGTGGCGGATGAATGGCCAGGTATACTCGAATTTCGTCCCAATTTTCATAATTAACCTATGCTTTATGCTTTCTTAATGTCATGTTTGCTTTTTGAATTTAAGTTTCTTATCATGGAACCGGACATCACAACCTGCGTTCAATTGCCCAGGATGGATTTTTGTTGTGCAACGGAAAGCGATTTCTGTTTGGACGTGGGATCTACACTACACCGGATATTGATGTGGCAGAACTTTACGCTACGGAATTCAAGGTTGGTAGAGACACTTACAAGGTCGTGGTTCAAAACCGTGTCAATCCAAAAGCAGTCAAAATTCTTACAAAATTGGAGACTGGGGTTGGTGAATACTGGATTACTCCGAAGGAGGAAGACATCCGCCCATACGGTATTTGTATTAAGAAAAAAACAAACTGATTGGATTAGAGATAAATACGGAGTGTCATTAGCTAGATTGGGAAGCTTCAAGAAGCACATGACATGACATTTATGCCTAGTTCGAAGGTTTTCACAGATCGCTTGTTAATTTCTGAGCACTTCAAAATACAATTTCCATTTTTCTCCCCAGCAATTACATTTAATATAAAATTAAACTGTCGTGTCCGTTCTTTGATAATAGCTGACGGTTTTCACAATTACTCAATACGATTTTGGACTACATAAAAACTCGTTTTAATCTTAAATAAAATCGTTAAACTGATTCAAGTAGCCTAGCGGTATGTAATTAGCCATAATGCGCTTGTGCAACCTGTTCGTTGAGTATAAACTCGGCAGCTCTTTCAGCAATCATGTAAATTGGAGTGTTGGTATTGGCGTTGATAATCCTGGGAATAATCGAGCCATCCACGACACGAAGTCCCCTGATTCCTAGCACACTACGAAAGAAGCCAAAGCATGCAGTAATTAATACCTTTAAGTCCAAATTCAATATGGGAAACGCGCAAGGTCACCGTAATCGGATTTGAGCTTACCGTAAACGGGGATCCACAACACTTCGAGGATCATTGGGACGACCTAGGGTTGAAATGTAAAAATGTATTTAATCTGATTTGATTTAATTTCGGAAAGAAATTAATGAATTGTAGGTACCCATGCGACATGTTCCTACAGGATGACAATCAGTGTCCGTAAAATACCGGATGTGACACTCCCAGTACGCGTCACTCTGAAATGGCAATTTTTGGCAACTCGGTGGCATATTGGTAACTACCAACTTGGCATCAATCTTCCGGAAGACGTTGCTATTCAAAAAGATGTCAACCACCGTCTTCACCCCTATGAAAACAAAGAATAATAATTTTCGTCACTGCACATGCGCGCATATCAAATTACTGCCCTAAGCACTCACCTTCAATTTGGCGATCCAAGTCGGATCTTTTCGAGAACACTCTCGGGTCAATCAGAGGGGCATCTGAAAATTATCACAGAAGTTCAATCCATTTTACTTTGTAAATGATGCGTTGATATTCTTCGGGGAGTTAAAACCTTCAGGATTTGCGCTCTTAAGTCTGACCGTTCCCGTATTCTCCGGCTGGACCATTGTGACGCTAATTGAGTTAGAATCCGGATAATTTGCGGCGGTCAATTGATTAGGGTCACGGGTAGAATCCTTCCCCAGCGTAGAAGGATCCACCGTTGGATTATTGATCCGATTCGTTCCGGACACGTAGAATTGGATATCTGGGATTTCCGGATTTGGATTCTGCTTGGTTGATAAAAACCCGACGCCAAAACCAACCGCGGGGATTGTCAGTGGACCTGAGGAAGTTAGTTAAATTTAAAAAAAAAATGTAAATGTAGACGAGGTCAAAAGTTCATCTCACCAGTTCCCTCCGCTGTCCATTCAAAAAATTTGGAAGGAGTCAAGTCCCGTGGTGGCACAAAAGCAACACTTTCGTTAAAGCGGAAACCATCAACCACTGCAGCGACGTGATCCTGAAGGTTGTCTCCTACGGGCAGATCTTTGATCACCGGTATCTAAAATATAAGAACAAGAAATATAAATTAGAACAATACCTAATAATATATTGTTATCATTGCATTTAAGGAACGAAGATGTTGTGCAGGTCCAATTCCAGAGAGCATCAAAATCTTGGGAGTATCAAATGTGCCTGCGCTTAGGATCACTTCCCGTTTTGCATTCACAGTTCTCGTGACCCCGTGTCGGACGAAAGTAACCCCGGTGGCTCTCTGATTTCCGTCCACGTTGACCTTGACAACTTGCGCAAATCTGATGACGACGAGATTTTTCCGGTGTAGAATTGGGCGGAGGAAGGCTTGGTAACCTCCCCATCGTCGTCCCCGTCTCCGCGTCATTTCTCCAACGGATACCAGCGGTGGATTTTGGTTCCCTGTATTGACATCTCCAAATCTAAACCCTTTCTCAACGGCAGCGGCGTAGAAATACTGGGAGGAAGGCCGGAAGGTCACTTCTTCTATTGTGAGTTCCCCACCCACTCCATGGACGCGCCTGAAAAAAATCAGTATCAAGCTTAAGACACTATTGGGACCCTTCACCAAAATAGTGTACTTACCTGTCGACTGGCTGAAAAGCTCCGCGGTAGTCTTCAAATTTTTTAAAGTACGGGAGCACATTCTGCCATGACCAAGTAGGGTCGCCGGTCAAATTTGCCCAGACGTCATAACAGCGTCCATCTCCACGATGATTCATCATGAAGTTGATACTTCCGGTACCACCAAGGCCGCGTCCGCGGGTTTCGGACACCATCTACACAACATGAACTCACAACATTAACCACAATTAAGCCAACTAGAATTAAGATGAAATTAATGGAGGGCGTTCTTACGTTCCCAGTAGAGATGAATGCATTATTTTGTGGTACACTGTTGTAGCCGTAAGTTGTTTCATTGGTGAGTAACAATGGGAAGTACATGGGGACGTCCAGCAACGGATCAGGATTCCCACCGCGTTCCAGCAACAAAACCCTCAAATTGGCATCCCGAGTCAGACGATTCGCCAACAAGCATCCTGCACTACCACCACCAACGATTATGAAATCAAATTCTCCTGCCAATTCCCGACTGTCGAACTGCGCTGCTTTTTCATCCTCCAGTATCCCGGACAGGAAATTGACCCGAAGGAGATCCGGGAAGGCGTTGAAGATGGACGTGTAGAAAAAGACGTTGCTCAGGAGGAACCCTGCTCCAAGGCGTAACCCAGTACCAGCAAACATGTCGCCGTGGGTGTGCAGGAGTCTTCAGTAGTTGCTCGGTTCTGTTCTGTTCTGAATCTGAAAGAAATTGATCCAACTGATCCTTTTAAAATCTTGGATTGATGCAAGAGTCGCAAGTTCTTTGGAGATGATGACATGATTGGTGACAACTGCCGGAAGAAGATCGAGGGCATTCCATACGCTGCTGCATTTTCGATGTGGAGGAGTGACATTCCAGAAGCGTCAGCAGGTTTTATGCCTCCGTTGTTGTTCCAATTTGAGAACCATTCATCTAATTTTTGGAAAATGTCGATCGTTTGTGTTCCTGCAAAACTCTGTCAATGTTTGACCTTTTCTGTTTTTTGTGTGCGGAGTTTATTGGTCCTTGAGACAAAGATTTACAAACGTAAACAAAGGAAGACTGAAGACAGACAGGAGAGCGCGTGTGAAAAAAACGCAAATCAATAATGAGCAGCTGAGGAAGAGACGCAAAACCAGCTGTGGTCTCTCCTGTTTTTTTTTATGTAAATTAAATTAACTCTTTATTGTTTAGTAATCACTTAAAGGTCAGTATTTAGTATTTTTTGTTAGGTAACAACATGCGGTTTCCAGCTTCCAGTTCCTCCAATCAGGAATCTGGTTTTAACTTGTAGTAACCAGTAATAACTCCCTCTAACCAAACCAAACCAGCATTTATCCTTCCTCGTGAAATTCTACAACAATTGAGGGTAGGTAAGTTCACTTTTATCAATGCGAATCCCAACAAACGTCGTTCTATTAAAATGGGTGTCATGATTCATGTTACTCCCCTTTACCTCTAGGCTCCAATCCAACCGATGTTGTTGTTATTTTTTTGGACTCGACTCTTATTAATCTACGTCATTTTGTACCTGAAACCTGAGCCTGATATCACGAATCTCAACTAGACTGTGTTAACTCAACAATGCAATGCAAAGGGACGAGGAGGAGGAACAATTTATACGAAGTACAAGTATCAAGGCTCATGAGGATGACGAAGGAATTGACCACTACCCTCCACTGCTGGGGTAAGTAAACTTCAACAGGCAGACGTAATTTATAGCGCGATGCGATTGAGTGAGTTATTTTTCTGGTCAATTTAGTGTGTGGTTTAGATTAGAGAAATTGTATCAATAGTTCTTAAAGTTCTGGTTAAGTGGCGAACAATGCCAGTCTAATCCAGTGCCCAGTTAGAGTTCAGTGAGAGTTCAGTTAACTCCTTAAGTTGAATTTTGATTCATTAGTTACCAACTACAGGACCGTTAAAGTTCCACTTTCACTTTCTCGCCAAAATGAATAGGTTACGCAAATTTGTAATGGAACAGGATTCAGATTCAATCAGCTTATTAGGGTAAGTCCTCCTAAATCCTAAATCTTTATTAACAGGTAAACTGCGATTACAGCAGGTGTATTACTTGTGCTTATCATAATAATTGTCTTCCTCAGCCTTCCGTGTCTGACGTAAGAGCGTGAGTTCATATCCTCCCTTTTTCATTCATTCGTTGAGCTGCTCAAATCTACTACTACTACTATCCACGGTTTAATTGTTTTTTTTTATTGGTGGACGGTGGACTTATCATTTATGTGCGAAAACGCTGGGATATTGCATTTGCAAAGAGTGCCCATTAAGATATAATTAACTTGATTCTTTAGTGCACTTGATGATATTTGATTGTCATTCTCATTAGTCATGTCATGAGATATTCATTTGTCAATCTGAACTACATCGCATCTGCTTTAATTCGCCTGGACCTTGAAGCTTGAACTTAATAGGCGTTTTATTCCCATTGTTCTATAATTTAATGGCAAAGAAACTTGGATACGAGAATTGCATGCGTGTCATTAATAATCCCAGGCAATCAAATCAATAACTTTGCAATTAAGATTTCCACATAAAATTTTAATTTATGTACATGCTTCCTTCCCTGAACTTTCACTGCTGTCATTTAATAGATTGACGTTTGGCGAGAAGCGTCAGTTTATCCAAGGGATTTAGCATGTTTAGAACCAGTTTAGGCCTTGTTTTGATTTGAGTAAATTGATAAATATATTCTGTGGATGAACTCCGTGAGGCCTGAGAGTGAATCTGGAAAAATCAAGATCCCTTCACTCATCCTCTAGAAGTGTCAAGATTTCTTTATTTTTGCGCTCAAGGCTCTCTCCTCATCATTGGTCTATTTTTGGAAGTCAAGGAGTTTTATAATAATACCAAGAATTTAGCGTCCTTTGTTGATATCTCCTGCCAATCAAATTCCAACACGCGTCCTTCTTTCCCTTCTTTTGTCCATGAATTAATTCTGGAAATCGGGGATTGATTCCCTCCTCACGAGCCTTCCACCATCTTATGTCATGCCCCTGCCAGGGATGAATATTTATTAAATTTTGTTCAAACCCTGTATGAAAAACTTAAGGTTCCAGTTTTAAGCAGTTTATTCGATATTTGGAAGGGATGAGTCCGTTATCAGACAACAACCTCAAGAAAAGCCAAGGCAACACTTTGATAACTTTCAACTGATCGGGTTCTAGGATTTAATTGATTACCCTCCGGGAAGGTTTCGTTAGACTTCTTTGGTTAGCTGGACAAGAAGCGCCTTCCTAAGCTCCTTTCTAAGATAGATATTCTCATTGCGTTTTCTCTCTTTTAATTATTAAGTTTCAAGTTTCAACAAGTTTAATTGAGAACTGGACATTAATCCCCAAAATATATCGTGTAAATTTGGTCTTATAACATTTGGGGAACAAATTGCCAATTCAATTTACTAAATCGAATTTAGTATTGATTGGATCCAGTGAAAGTGCTTGGGGCAGCAGCAGCAGTTAGTATCAAGGGCAAAAATGACGCGATATATTCGTGAGAGGTAACAATTCACTTTCACTTTCCTAAAAACGAGTTTCAGCGTCATGCGATTTACGATGAATCACGGCTTAACGCTTATAGCTATAGCGAATCCATTTATCTAATTAGGTCATTTTCTAAAGTAAGGATATTAGCCAGATTAAGTTAGTTAATGAAGGGCGTAGGAGATGAAAGCTTATTCATGAGAATTGCTAATGACTCATACTTTACAAAATAACTGGAATGAATGCCTTAGCGTCGCGTCATGGCTCATGGGAAGTTAGGATTCATACACTTATCTTCAACGCTGATCTGAGAACACTAAATCTTTTGTCACTTGTTATGTCATGGTCGCCATCCAAGTCCTTTCTCAAGCATAACTCCCTTACTGAATGCTGCTGGATGGATACTGATGAGGATGACCCTGTTTCATGTTACTCTTACCACGTACTTATAGCATAGTGGTCTTTTTTCCACTTCCTCTAAAAAGTCTGTCGTGTGGTTTCCAGCAGAGGAATATCGCTTATCTTCCTCAATAACAATTCCACCCTCGTAATTTATTCCCAAATCATTTCTACTAGGCGCATTTGCAAAAAAAAACATCGGATTCTTTTGTTCATCTAGGAATTTGTCGATCCGTCAGTTTATTTCCATGATTACGGATTCTGGAAAACTACCATTTTAAGTAGGCTCACCTCCACAGTTTCCCTGTTTCCAGAGTAGAAACTTCAGTTGAAAATGCGCCTGGGCAGGGCTCTTGTCCGCGGTTATAGGTAACTCCAAACGTGGTTCTTGGTTTGTTTTTTTCTTATCGAAATTATAGAAAGGTAAGGGAACCTAATTTTTTCGGGCCCAACAATTTTCCTAAATAATCCAATACCTGGTTGGTTGGCGGCCATGGTGGTGGTGGTGGTGGGGTGGAAAGGTTTAATGGCTTAACTGCCGTTGTAGTTGCAAGCGTGACCGTAATAACAAAATAGGGAAGCGTCGCCGTGCCGTTGTCCAGGAGGACATTAGTGTCAAGTCAAGAAAAGTGCAAGGAAGCATCTCCATTTCGCAACTTAAAGATAGTTAAATTAATGGCAAATGAGATCTATAATAATGAATTCCTTCCCCTTTTTGAGTAGTCAAGTGTTGAAAGCATTGGTGGTAATTGCTTAACCTTTGCCGCCCCGCCTCCTCCGACGTCTTGTCAATGCCCTTTCAATTTTCTAAAAAAAAACACGTAGAAATGTATTGGAGTCAGAGCACGTTACACTCATGTTAAATTCAGCATGGAAAACTACAAACGAAAGAAATTGTTTAAGTTATGGGTAAAACCGTGTAAAGATGATGTTCGGACGTGTCGTTGGGAAATGAAGAAATTACTGCGGAATGTCTCTATTATCGGAAGACTATTTAAAGATGAATTAATTCTTTTTTCTTTGTTTCAGATCCCTCTCTGGACAAGGAGAGATTGATGAGCAGGAACACATTCGATTGGTGGAAAGTCCTGACTTGGATCCCAGTAGAAATCCATTTCCGCCATTAGACGCCCTCGCACATTTCCCTCCCCGGATTCACATTGACCGTCCCGTGATTAATCAAATGGTGCTATACCCAAAATTGGATCCACAAGCTGGATTCATTCGTCGGGAGAGCAATGAGGCCCCTTCAGGTGAGTCCTTAACCCTTTTACTCTTTAACAAAACTTGTAGCTACGTCATTGCCATTCCTTACTTTTTTGCTAGATGGCTGCGAATCGTGCTTAAGGAAATTCAAATTCTCCCCATGGAGCTTGCTCCTAAGTCTTGTTCCTATTCTGGACTGGTTACCAAAATATGAGTGGAAAAAGGACTTACCATTTGACCTCGTTGCTGGGTTCACTATAGCAGTTATGCACATCCCACAAGGTACTTTATGAAATCAAGAATGTTTTAGCTGCTTTCAATTTCATGCCGCTGGTTGGTGCTGACTGATTTTCTTATTCGAACCCAACAGGGATGGCCTACGCCCTCTTAGGGGACTTGCCACCAATCGTCGGAATTTACATGGCGTTCTTTCCTGTGATCATCTACTCCTTTCTTGGAACCTCGAGGCAAGTCTCAATGGGGACGTTTGCAGTGATCTGTCTCATGACCGGGAAGGTCGTCATGGATCGTCTCGCCTATGAAATAAGCGCCAATATCACGTCCATACCTGCCGGAGTGTCACCGGAGGATATTGACACGCTGCTGATGAACGATGCTATAAAAGCAAGAACGATCGAAATTGCAACCACCATCAGCCTTGTAGTGGGACTCTGGCAGGTGATAATGGGAATCTTTCGGTTGGGTTCGCTGAGCCTTTTACTGTCAACAGAACTCGTCAGTGGTTTCACCACTGGAGCTGCCGTCCATGTATTTACTTCGCAGATGAAAAATATCTTTGGAATCCTAATTCCAAGACGTTCTGGAATCTTCAAAATTCTCCTGGTATGTTTCACAGAGACTCCATTATGAGTTCGGATTTTATATTCATGCTATATACCAATAATAATTTTCCTTAATTTCCAGACGTACTTTGACATTGGCAAGAATGTGGCCAGTACGAACCTTGCAGCTTTCCTACTTTCATGTATTACAATCACATTACTCGTAGTCTATAACGAGCTCATCAAACCTTACGTCAGTGCCAAGATTTTCTTCCCAATACCGGTGGAACTCTTGACAATTATCATCGGGACTGTGGTGTCATACTACTGCAACTTGGAGCACAACTACAACATTTCAGTAGTTAGCACCATCCCAACAGGGTGAGTTTCGCACAGGCCCAAGGCGCAATTAGTACATAATATGTAATTTGTATAATATATGTGATGTAATTCAGAATTAGAAACTAATAATTTTGCATGTTTGCTTAGGTTTCCACTCCCAACGCAGCCGCCCATGGACGTATTTGGTGGTGTCATATTGGATGGGCTTATAATTAGTATCGTTGCGTATGCAATTTCAATTTCCATGTGCAAAATATTTGCCAGCAAGCACAACTACACCATTGACCCCAATCAGGAACTTCTTGCAGAGGTAAGGTTACAAAATGTCTGGTTTATACTCGTTCCAATTTTTTTGTGATGATGATGTAAATTCCTTTTTCCAGGGCACGAGTAACATTGTTGGGAGTTTCTTTAGCTGCGCACCCATTTCAGCTTCCCTTTCTCGAACAGTAATTCAGGATTCTGTCGGGGGAAAAACGCAGTTGGTGGGAATCTTCTCTGCTGCTATTCTCGTTTTTGTTCTACTTTGGCTTGGTCCATTTTTCGAGATGCTCCCAAATGTACTGGAAAACTATTTAATTGAAAATTTCATTTGTAATCGGAAATGAAATTTTAATATTTTCCATAGTGTATTTTATCCGGGATCATCCTGGTAGCCTTGAAAGGGATGTTTCTCCAGTTCTATGATCTTCCAAAAGCCTGGGAGGTTTCCAAAGTGAACGCTTTCATCTGGGCGACCACATTCTTAGCCACAGTTGTGCTGGACATTGCGTATGGGCTGAGTGCTGGAATTCTCCTGTCAGTCTTCCTCCTGGTTTGGTGTTCCACCCATGGGACGCTGGCCGTACTTGGCCATTATTCCAACTATGAGCTTTACGCAGAGGTCAAAGCAAATCAGCAGGTGAGTCCTTGCCCAGCCGCTTTGACCTTGTTCAACGCTCATGAAAATTACTTCAATTTTTTACTCCATTTTAGGCCAAGGAAATCCCTGGCATCAAAATTCTGAAATACACTGGCAGCCTCAACTTTTTCAATGCAGAGAAGTTTGTAAGAGACGTGGAGGAAGCAGTATCAATTGAAGATGAAATCCCTTACCACGATAAGATGGTGATCAATTCGATTTCGAATGAGGCGTCGAGAAACGAGCTTGGGCGGGAGAATTCTAAAGCGTTTACAGCTGCGTCCCAAGTTACCTCCGTAAGTGGGTAGAAAATTTGTGCAGATCTTGGCAGTTGTTGACACTCCTGCTTCTTTTTTTTTTTTTTAGATTGATGCCATAATTTTGGACTTTTCCAGTTTGAGTTCAGTTGACCCAGCAGCCCTGCGACTTCTTACGAATCTCCACAATCGTTACTTCAAGGAAGACGTCCAAGTCCTTTTTGCTGCATCTCCATCCCCCGTTCTCAGTGTCATGGATTCTTCATCTTTCCTCAGAGACATTACGGTGACACGATTTTTCCCCTCTGTCCATGACGCTGTAACGCATGTCCTAAATCTCAACCATCACACGCAGCGGCGGGAACACATGAATATTAATTTCGCCTTGCCATGAGCAATTATGCTCCAAACTTAGATTATCACTCTCCACTCGTTTGTTTTTTGTATATCTGAAATTTTCCCCCTCTTATGTTTTCTAGTCCGACACCACTTTAGTCAGTGATGACACCTAGTCCATTGGTGATTGAAATGTGTCATTTAATAATGTTACAAGAAATGTTAAAATACCTGCAAGCAAATGTGATGAACCAGAGAGAACCTTAGAGAATAATCGTGATATAAAATTGTTATTTCATTAAGTCGGTGGCGTAGGGATCTGTCTACGTGCCATGTGCAGTGTGCTCATTTTTCCAGCATCTCCACATAAAGATTTAGCTTTTTTTTATTCAACCATCGACATGTTATGAACAACGTAAAGATGCATCTTGCCATTTCTATTTTTACACTTTTACGTTTCGAGCGTTTACTGTTGAAGCTCAAGTGTGACTGCTTGTTGAATTATTGGAGTCCATGCTTCCCGATTGTCTCTTCTTCTTAGCTGGCGGTGGTGGTGAACCCAAACTGGCAGGCACCCCCCGAGTGGTTCTAGTCGTTGGTGGCGACCCACTGCGTTCTGGGCCACCTCGAAAAACTGACATTGTCGGACTAAAAATGTCGCTGTCCACATGCTGAAGTAATTTATAGAAACAGAATTAGCTACTGACCATTTTATAGAACTGTTTTAAAGAATCCATACCTGCGTTGCATTGAATTCTTCCATATGTCCCTTCACGGCTTGCCAAACCTTCTCCTCCTGTAACATCTCCGTCACCGCCTCAATGTCTGGCGACATGTAACGGTCCTTGTCCCATGCGCTGAGATAGTACAAGAAGTTAGTGAAACAAAACTAAAATTGATAGTCCCAGAAATCCTTATGGGTTTCGTCATGTACCTAACGGTACTCCTAACGACACGATACACTTCCTCTAACGGCACGGTTGTTGTCAACGGTCGCAAGAACTCAATTGCTTGACACGCAGCCAGAAGCTCAATAGCAATGACACGCTCCACGTTTCGGATAATCTACAACAGACGACAGTACGATATCTATGAAAACTTGGTCTTCAGAAGGAATTCTGCGTACCTGTAGAGCCTTCCTTGCTGCAAATCCACCCATTGAGACATGATCCTCAGTTCCAGCGCTGGTGCTCAAGGAGTCAACTGACGATGGGTGACAAAGGACCTTGTTCTCCGAAACTGGAAACGAAAGAGTACGCTTGAACAGCGACAATTTAAGAGGTATAGTTAAGCTCAGATTGACAACTCACCTAGTGATGCTGCAGTGCAGTGTGCCAACATAAATCCTGAGTTTAGTCCACCATCTTTAACTAAAAATGCAGGCAGCTCACTCAAAGCTGCAAAACCGAATGAAAATTGATCAACTCAAAAGGAAATCCAGTCGAGTAGAACTCAACTGGAAATCTAAAAATTAAATCAAATTTTTTCTTTTACCTGGGTTCACCAACCGTTCAATCCGTCGCTCACTCATTGACGCCAGTTCATGCACCCCAATTGCCAAGTAGTCCAGAACCTTCGCTGGATACTCACCTACACAAGATTTTTTTTTAAACTTTATTTAATAGTTATGGCTAGGCATTAGTGATTTTCGGATACGAACCGTGGAAATTTCCAGCCGAGATTATTTCGTTACGATCCGCAAAGACAATCTGAAAAATTTACACATTTCCAAGCACATTATAGTACTAGTAACCACTAATAATAAGGATGTCAGAAATATTTTACTGGATTATCCGTGGCGCTGTTCATTTCAACAGTGATCACTCCGCGTACAAAGTCGATCGTGTCGTGGACAATTCCATGAACTTGTGGGCAACAGCGGAGCGTGTAAGCATCTTGGACACGGTCACAGAACCGATGGCTTTCTAAAAAAAAGTTTAGAAAAAACAATGTTTTGTTAAATTACGACCAAGATCGAATGTAGAAAACTAAAATAATGCTAAATTGCCTGCAATTTTTGAAGGAAACAATTTCGAATGTAGAAGTGCACGAAGCCGTCGGGCAACGAGACCCTGTCCTTTATGAGGCCGGATGTCTTGGACGCCTGAACCAAAGAAAGCGAGAAATGTAAATACTGGTCCTAATATTGAAAGTTCAGCGTTTATAACCAGCATCAAACGCTCTGGAAGAGCCTTTCAAAACCTCCAGCGTCAGAGCAGCGACAACATCTGCTTGTCTTGCAATGATTCCTGCTCGTTCCACAGCCTCAGCACCGAGAGCCGTAATTAATTGCGTTCCGTTGATGAGTGCCAAGCCTTCCTTTGCCTCCAAACTAATTGGGCTCAGGTTATGTGACTCCAAGACCTGGGCAAGAATTATTACGATGATACTTTGTGCAATTTTCCAATTTTGTAATTAAAACAGCCATGGTCCACGTCTTACGTATTTGGCGTCACCCCATCCCGTCTCGGGACTCCACATTTTTCCTTCTCCCATGAGACCAAGGGCTAAGTGAGCAAGCGGGGCCAAGTCACCGCTTGCCCCAACTGTGCCTTGCTCCGGAATCCATGAAAGACAAGACGCTGTGGGCCAAGCATGCGTTGTATAGGAATAACTATTGGAGGTTAAAAAAACCCACCGTTGAAGGCATCAATTAGCTGAAGAAGAGTCTTCAACCGAATGCCGCTGTAGCCTTTGGCAAGGACATTGATGCGAAGGGCTAAAAGCATCCGGGTCTTTTTCGGTGACAAGGGATGACCAACCCCAGCGGCATGAGAGCGGATCAAATTGTGTTGCAGCACCCTGTATAACAATGTGCCTGAATTTTAAGCTCGAACGTTAAAGCAAAAACAAGACAGAGGTCAAAGGCTTACACAAGGTTCTCTTTCTCAATGACCGTCCTTGCGAATTTTCCAAACCCAGTTGTAATTCCATAAACGACTGAAGAAATTCATCAAAATTCAAATTCAATATCGGATTCCAGTGGACCCTTTCTTTAAATTCAAATGTGTTTTCAGACATTTTACCTTTGTTTTCAGACAATATCTTCTCAACCAAATTCCGCGACTTTGTGACCAACGCCTCTGATTCTGCACTAAGCTGTAAACAAATTCAACAAAATTATTTTTTTGTTATTATGAAGACATAATCTTTGGGGGATTAGCATTATGCGTCGTTTCGTAACCTTGATTTTGTAACGACCCTTTCCCAATTGTCGGAGATCGTCAGTCGACAAACTGCTCCCATCAATCTTAATATACTAAAAAGGTGAACAGAAAAATATAATTTTGAACACTGGACTGAAAAAACTGAACTAAACTAACGGAAGCACGCCTTTACCTCAGTTGCTTGCTGAAAATTTTTTACTCTATAAAAATCCACATAATTATTCAAATGACCAATGAAAAATTATATTTTTAAAAACATTAATCTCACACTTGTTCAGGAACAAACATAATTTCGGTTGAAGCAAGAATAGGATCAGGCCAATCACTGTCAAGTACTAAAAATTAAAAAAAAAAATTTAGTTGAAGTAACTTCAATCATAAATCATTAGTGACTGAGCTTTTACCAACTGAAACAAAGTCATTGTCGTCCAAGACTTCATTTATTATGTCCTGCGGATCCAAAATAGCCCCTCCTCGTGTCTTTCGAATTTCCGAAATGAGTTCCTTCTTACTAGGGACATGCGCACTTGTGCGAAGCTTCTGGTAGCGCTTCAGCGCCTCCTCGCCCAACCACCGAACAACTCCTTTCCCTGGAATTACAATTAACCAGCAAAGTGAATTCAAAAAAGTTCAACAGTAATCAGTTTTCTTGGACATTTTAGTTGACGCACCATCTTTGCAAGGAATCTGGAGCCACTCGTCACGAACCTATGAACAAATAGACCATAGTTAATACAGTCCACTAAAATTTTAGAATTGTAACTTACACGAACGGAAATTTTCATGACCACGAAACTTTTCGAATGGATCTCAAAAAGTGACGAAATCAATCACTAAATTTTTAACAGTAAATGTTTTGGATATCCACTCAAGTCGAGGCGTGATGGGGCCGATGCGAATATTTAATGGGTCCTAAGCAAACCTTCAGCTTACCAGATAATCAGGAAGACTGGAGACGGAAAGATTTCGACATTCGTTGAAATAGTCGAGGATCTTTGAATCCTCTTGCCGAAAGGTCATGACACTCCTAAATCTCATAAATCGCAACTCTACAACTTATCATACCAAGATTGATTAATCTAGCCTCTTTTTACCCTAAATATACATGTACAAATTAAATCATAATGAACTCAAAACGGCCTTTACATAACCAGCACCGTTTATCTGCCTAGTCAAGTTTGACACGAAAACCACTCACATTATCACACTAGCAGCATGGGCTCATAAAGTAACTAGCGGTTTTTTGCCTTCGGCAAAAAAAATCGCTAGCCTGTTCTTTTTCAGCGAAAATTCGCTTGTGCGCTGAATCGCTTTTCAAAAAAAAGATTTTTTTTTGCAACAGGGTGCGGCTCTGGGGGGCATCACACTCGGATTCACGATTGTGGTTGACCACAGCTGCGAATAGTTCCCCCCCCCCCCTTTTCTCTCGGTACACATGCACCGAGGACAAGCAGCTCAGCGCAGCGCAAATTTTGTCCCTTTATGTGAGGTAATGTCGCCAGTGACATGATGAAATCTGTTTAACATGTCAGTGGTAATTCCTTTGAGCACTAATTTATTTAGCAGACCTTAAATTATTAAATCAGAAAAATAGTTTACAAGTTAAAAAGACGGAGATCGTTTTACAAAAGAACACGTACATAGCACACTTCGAACACAAGCAATCGATAGCTCGTTGAATGCTAACAATAGTTTGCATTTTTCCATCCTTATCTAAATACAACGACTCGTCTGTGACCTTTATACAAATGGTTACTTTAAATGGAACAGCAGCGTAGGTAGGACGAATAGGCGATAAAATGCTCCGACACCTCTTTTCCAGTCTTTCGTTGGCGCTGGCGGATACTTCACATCACATACAGGTCACCATCATTGGGTCTGCAAGGAAGGAAATAATAATTTTGTAATAGTTAGTTGTCTTTCTTAGGTTCCTCTCTTCCAATAACGGCCCTGAATGACAGGAAATTTCAAAAACTTACATTTAGGTTTTCATGCAAAGGTGATTCGCAACTCTTAAACGAACAGGAGGAACTTGAGCCCACCATAACCCCATCCTCTGACTCGGCTTCCTTGGCCTTTTTGAAGTAGTGTATTTGAATAATTGTGTCCTCCGTTACCAAAACGTCCATCGTCTTTGTTAATGTTAATCCATGCTTGCTTGTGGGGGCAGTCGATGGAACTGAATAAATATAAAATAACATCAATAATTATTATTAAAGGGAAACTTAAATTGAGGGACCCAGACGAAAAACTGCGGATTTCAAATATTCGTTTGAAAAACCATCATAAAGACCATTCGTATTTAAAACAAACCCGACTTGGTTTGTGTTGACCTTATGACCTCATGGTAACCAGTCAGCTGACTCAGGGTGCTTACTCCAACCCTCATTTGAAATCCTGAGTTTTTCGTCTGGGTCCCAGAATTCATTGTTAACCCCCACGCACTTCCTAGAACTAAATTATTGCATTTTACTTGCCATCTTGATTTCTGATGAGTTTGGATTTTGAATTGGAAACAAAAAGGGTTGAGGAAGATGCGTTTATCGAATTATTTTATCCAACCTTACCACTAGCCAAATTAATTTGTTTTTCAAGGTGATAAACGGTGATTTCTCTCGCAAGGCTAAGAAGCATGAGGGCAACAGCTAGTAGCATTGGCCACGCGTATATTTCAAACATGGTCGTCTTGGAGTGCTCTACATGGCCTACGGCAACAGTGACGGTTATGCCAATAGCTATGAAGGCTGCCAGAGTAGCACAAATGGTGAATACCCATTTCGCGACTGATGGACCTACACAACACGTTTCTGCCAAGAACTTTGTAATTAAAGTGGATATAAGTTGAGAATTTTGGTCGGTGACACTAGCTGCTAAAGGTGAAGAACCTGGTGTAGAAACCTGACCCCGATTTCTGGTCATTGTGGACGCTTAGACACTGACCTTAAGACTAACACACTAGTGGATGATAGGCTAACGTTTACCTTTGTGGGTCTGATGACGGCTCTTCCTTGCCTGAAGGGCAGTTGGACGACGAAGACGGTCGAACCTTTTTTTACAGTCATTCCACATCCACCGGCAATAGCCATACCATATTACTAAGTAGCAGCCAATAACAATGATCCATACGAATCCAATAATACAGAAGAAGAACTCCATACAGCAAGGAACAGAGGGGTGACCAAGTCTGTCGCTTCGTAGAATTGGTATCGGGGACTGCAACTGCAAATAACATAAATTAGTGAGACAAATAAGATGGTTGTGAGAGAGATAAGGATAAGGTTAATTATTAGCTCACTTGCTTACCTGATTTGTAGACTGAGGTGCACTATGTAAATTTAGAATACCAAAACCAGATACCTAACTTCCTCTTATTGACTCTGCTGGCTGACCAATAATACATGGTAAACAAACAAAAAAGCTTATTTTTTATCGATTTCTGAATCCGATACTGATCCCTCCAACCCTCCTCATTCCATTTCCCTTTCTTCGCTAAATACGTAGTGAGAAGTACTTCATGTGCAACATGCTCTGTCCGTCTGTGTGCCTACCCGTTTTTATGATAAATCTTGAACTCATCGACTTTTCAAAAAATGTGTTTTCTATTTTAAATTCATAATGAAATCAACATCATGATGAAGTTCATGATGCAATCTCCACTTTGCCTCATTTCGTGTAAAATGTCAAGAGTTCAATTTTTATTTTGAACAAATGTTAATTTTATGATCGACTTTTTATATTTTATTTCAGCGACACTTTTACCAGCTTCCCAATGTAGGTCAACAATTCTTACCCCTACATCACAGTAAAATCATTCATTGAGTTAGACCTCTGACCTTCGTGTGACCCACAAGGAAAGCTCAAACGTCAATAATTCAAATTTTGCTCATAGTGTTCATAGTATTCGCTACCTACATTCAACTGACGCACAAGAAGTCAAAAACCAGAATTTTGAAAATTTTACAGATATTGAAGGCAGCAACATCAAAGTCAGGGTACTTTCATTGATCCGTGAAGAGGTGGCACAACGGAGATTGTGACCAATAAAAATAATAGTTTAACAAAAAATCAATCATGATTTAAAATCACACAATTACGTAGTAATACTCATCAACCAAATTACGAATTTCATCTCTAATCCCTCAGAGCTGTGCAGTTCCGCTACTTCCTCGCACGGTGTTATATTTTGGTTTATTTGTCCCTGCGCATCAAATGTATCTCGCGAAACTTCAATTGACGAAAAAGGACGGGGGGATCATTCAGCCAATGAGAGCGCCCGAAGACCACGCCAACTAACTTTTCCTTTATAAGAATCCCAAGTTCTGTCAATCGTGAATTTTTATTTTAACCTTCCATTATTTTGTTTTATGTTATTTTATTTTCATCAGACTTCCTTGATAGAATTTAGTGACCTTCCGGCGAAAAAAACCATACAGTCAATTTAGAAAAAAAAATTTCCCCTTGGAAACACACTTTCTAAACAAATGTCATCAAGTGTCCGCAGAAATTTTCATATTTTCATTCTCAGTGAGCAGTGAGCGGGAAAGTTTAAATTCAAAAACATGAGTCGTCAATTCTATTGACAAATGAATGGGAGCCGGTTGGTTCGTTCGTTCGGCTCGATGAGAATTTTTTGAAAATAAGGCTCAGCTCAGCTAATCAGTCCCTGTCCATGACCATGTCCATATGTCCATGACCCCTGACCATGTCCATATGTCCATGACCCCTGACCATGTCCATATGTCCATGAACCCTGACCATGTCCATATGTCGATGACCCCTGACCATGCCCATATGTCCACGACTCCTGACCATGCCCAATGTCCACGACCCCTCCCTGGTGGCCAATGTCCATGACCCGTCTCGAATGTCCACGACCTCTGTCCATGTCCATGCCAATGTCCGCCATGACCACTGTCGAAGTCAATGTCCACGACCTCTGTCCATGTCCATGCCAATGTCCGCCATGACCCCCGTCGAAGTCAATGTCCATGACCCTCGTCCATGTCAATGTCCATGACCCTTGTCCATGACCCCTGTCCAAGCCATTGTTCATGTTAATGTCTACAAGGATATTGGACTTCGACAGGGGACAGTGGGCATAGGACATGGACAAGGGTCATGTGTTTGGACGGTGTCAGGGACATGGACTGGGCATAGACTGGATAGCGTCCTTTAACAGGTGGTGCTGGTGACCTTTTATAGGCCATAGCACCGAAACCGGAACTGAGCAATCAAAACAGATTGCAGATTCAGAATCAGCGTCAAATTCCGGTTAGGATAGGTATGCTCGATGGTGTTGAGCGGCTCCGAATTAGTTTTTGTCAATTCCTAATCTCCATATTTGAAATCAAGTAAAGTTATTGCCGATGATACGTTCGTTTTTTGTTTTTTTCGCAAAATTTTCGTCCCAACAACAACGATCTCAGACTAATAGGTCGTCCGATGTCTACTGACATCGGACGACTCAATTGCATCTCGTGATTCCACCACTTTGTCCGCTCTCCAGTCAAAACACCCAGAG
>JAQIWD010000551.1:0-19777 GCA_034694825.1 Anurida granaria
CCCACCGTGACCTCTATAAACTCATTTTTAATTTCCCTTTTCAATTTATTACTCCAGTAGTCCCCAGTAGTCTCCAGTGAAGTCCCTGGAAAGAAAATTGGATTTAGACTTGAAGTTTTTTAAATTAATAAGCAGGGACTAGGAAAACATGGAGAAATGATTAGTTGATGAAGAATTAAACTAAATGGGATTCATCCCTCTTGTCATAAATTTGAAATTGGCGGCTTTATTTCTATCGGCAGAATGATGGATGAGGAGAATTCCCTTATCAAATTAAAATCACTCCTCATTCCTCTGCCCTCTGACCCAAAGTCAATTTAATTTCCAATGCTTTTTAAATTCTACCGCTAAAATATTCATGACTTGTCTCAACTTACCCCTGTAGATCTACTCTCGGATATGCGACCAAAAGGACGGGGGCGCCCCCAGCGGATTCTTCTAGGAACTTGGCCAGAAGATCACATCCGCGGGGTGATCCGTGCAGTTGTCTTTAGAGATGGCGGAAAGGAAGAACTTCCTTACGCTTTCAACAGGGTGAGCGCATTTTCAAATTCTTAGAATACCTAAACATTTTTTTGGCGTTTTTAAACTGCGCGGTTTTTTCTCCAGGATCCGAGCCAGAATGGACTGGACATGACCCTCCATCAACAACTTGCAAGCATCAACCCATTCTTGGCACTCCACCACGCCCAGCAGTCGAGTGACCTGTCACCCCCCACCAGGAGCCCCACGGGGTCAACCAATCAGCCCCAAGAACTTAACATTGGGACCCTTCACATCCAGGCCCAAGAAGTTGAAAATGATTCGGAATCCTCACGGAGTTCCACAAGGTCAAAAGTTCAGGACGAAGGGCATGCACCTGCGCCTGCGCCCTTCTCACTCCCAACACCCACCCCCTTTCTCCACTCCCGCTCAGATGGCCCCCTTTCGATTGATTTAAAACTCCCTGGAAGCAAATCAAGCGAATTCCTTACAATTAAAACGGAAAGCTACCAAGAATCGGACGAAGAGAAAACAAAGGAGGGAAGATCTCCTTCAACTTTGAATTTGGCGCTTGAAATGGGAGGGAAGAAAGGAGTCTCTATTGACCCCGACACCCAAACCACTCTGCCTTCACCAAAGTGCACCACCACAACAATTACATTGGGAAAGGACTAAAAATATATTTAGAAAGAAGTGTGGCGGTAGTTTTTAAACGTACCAACCACCCTGCCCCCCTTGCATTTAATTGTAGTCGAGAGTTTTAATTTATTTAATTTCAGGACTTACGTGTACTTTAATGAAAAAAAGAAGTTAATTTCACGCCCTTTTCCTGTTTTTCCACCAAAATAAAATTTAAGTTTTAATTAAACCGGAATGAGGGCCATGGCTGCTGGATTTTAATTATTATTGGGAATTGAAAAACATACGTACGCCGACCACACCTGGTCCAATATTAACACAAATAAATTAAATCCCACCAACCTAATGTGCACACATGTGGTAGAAGCGCCAAAATTTAAATTTCAACGGCGTAGACGTTAACTTTGCATGTCATTTAACGTGTACGTGTACGTGTGTAATTTAGGAGTGAATAACTTTATTCCTTTCCATAATAATATTAAATGGTGGCGTGTGTTTTTAGTTTTGATGGAGAAATAATTTGTTTGCGTGCATCTGGGTGACTTATTGGCAAGAACAGGGAGTGACATGGATGACACACACACATAAGGTAAGCCCCATATGATGAGAATCCATTTACAATTTTAATAAGGGATGACATGACACACGCGCCTCGTCTCTATGATTCCAAACAGACAATTAAATTGACCTAATTGACCTCTTTTATTTCCTCCAATTACAACTTACTGCGGGGGAATTAATTAAATAGCCAACCATCCGTGTTCTACACACCTTTCCCTAATTCCTCACCTTTTTCTCATTAATTAATCAAGAATCATCTCCATACACGTACTTTCACAAAAGGGGGACATTTTGGAACTAAAATTCAAAGAATTATAATTCAAATTTTCGCACCATCAAACTTATTATTTGAAAATAGATTCACCTGTTGCCGAATTAGACACTGTCTGTCCGTAGTTAAAAACAGTTTGGAGATGAGCAATTTTTAACTACGGACAGCAATCGTCTACGCTGACTTGGAAGGGTCCCCTTCAAGGTCAAACTGTCAAGTTGGGTGTTGATTTATGGAAATGTGACCTAGACCAGTTTTCGAGCTAAAGTGACATAAAAAGATTCGATTGATTCACTGGTGACAGCGGAGGTCAAAGGTTAGTGTAACGTCAAAATAATCAACACTTTGTTGAAAAGTCTCACTCCGCCCCAGTCAACTTTGAGGGTTGAGAATTTGAATTTTTTGGCGGGAACCGAAAGCTGATTTGTAAGTTTCACCCATGAACCTGTATAATAAACAGGTTCATGGTTTCACCAAGGCTGCGGCTGTTGTGTTCTTTAGATGGTCTTGTCTTGCGGGTCTTGGTTTCACTTTTGCTTTTGCATTTTGTTGACATAAAAAATGAGAAAAGTTTAACTGATTTCCATTTTGTATGTCCAGGTGGTTCTGGAGATTGGATTGAACAAATTCCTGGAGAGGATCCATTTGACCCAAGGTCAAATCATACCAAAATGGCCTCAGTCTCCTATCACGATCTCCTAATTCAGTTTTGTAATGTTACCACAATCGGCTGCTCATTTATCATGAAACTTCCGCAAATGGTTCGATTACTGAAAACACGGAATACCGATGGGATCAGCAGCAACGGAGTCCTCGTAGAATACTTGGCGTAAGTTTACAATTTCCTACACAATTAATCCTGCCGTTGTGGTTGAGTTAATCACTTTCCTTTCTCTTCTGTTTAGACACTTGATTGTATTTAGCTACAACTGGGTCCAGAACTACCCTTTGGCCTCATACTTTGAGTATACGCTTCTAATCGTCCAAGATGTGATCCTCATCATCATTGTTTTTCAAGCCCAAGGGATGCTGGACATTTGGAGAGTAGGTGGGGTTGGACTCTCCGTCGCCATCTTCTATGGATTCACCCTAGGAATTCCAACACCATCATTTCTACCAGTTTTAATTGTAAGATTACACGAGTCTTTACAAAAATGGATGATTAATCACAGGTTCTTTTGTCTCCTTAGAACTTTGTGATCCCGATTGGTGCTTCTAGTAAGATCATGTACATTCGAGCACTCTGGAAGAGCGGAAATGCAGCAAATGTTAGTCTGGCCACGTGGCTCATGGCCGCATACACCTGCGTAGGTACGTAAAAATAATTCGTAGGAATCGCAATAAATTAAACCAAAAAACCAAGTGAAGTTGTACGACGTCTTGATTTTTGGTTTTCATATTTTAGCTCGTGGGATCACAAATTCGATGAAGGGTGACTTTCCACTCTTCCTTCATTCCTTGACCTCCCTCACACTTTGTTCCAGCATGTCCATTTTGGCCATTCACTTTCAACGGAACCCACCGACAGGCGCAGTTGCTGGAAATTCAGAACCGGATCCCCCGTCTTCTCCGGAGGAGGAAGTCACAAAGGAGGACAAGAAAACGGAATGATGAGTTTCTTAATTATCAAGTACTGTTCGTCAACTTTATTAAAACTCTTGTTTTTTTAATTCAGATTAAGGCCATGAGGTCAAAATTCTGAGTTTATTGTTCCCCACATGTTTTGTTTTCCTTTTGAGTTTGACCTTGAGGAATGAAGATCAAGTCCATTGCAAAAAAAAAAGACAAAAGGGAGACCTGATCCCTTGGTCCCTTGAGGATAAAGAGATGAGGAAAAAAGTCCCTCACCCCAAAATAAAACTTGATCTTCTCCTTCCAAGGGATGCGGGAGGATGGACC
This sequence comes from Anurida granaria, assembly GCA_034694825.1. Taxonomy (NCBI): domain Eukaryota; kingdom Metazoa; phylum Arthropoda; class Collembola; order Poduromorpha; family Neanuridae; genus Anurida; species Anurida granaria. Next base: position 3,854 of record JAQIWD010000551.1, read on the forward strand.
AGAAGGAAGATGAGAATTGTAAGGAAGAAGGAGCAAGTGAAGTCTTTCTGATAAGATTCCTCCTTCCTCTTTGCTTCTTCTAATCTTTTAAACTAAAAATGAACAAAATCCAGTGGTAAAGAGATCATTTCCCATACATTCTCATCCCCATCTTCCTCTGCCTCTCTGGAAGGAAAACGAAAGTGATAAGACCACAACATCTTCAACCGAACTGGACACAGTGGAGAGCGTCGCTCCATTCCCAGTTTGGATTTCAAGAGACCCTCATGCTCTGCCATTTACATTTTTAGTTCATTTTGGTATATTACAATTGTGACCTCCTAAGGGTCGGCAAAGGGTCCAGGATGTCAACGTCCAGTGACCAGGGAGCGACCCTTTGGCTCCTCCTCACCTTGTGTCTCCTGGAATTGTGTGTTGTTGTGAGTGGGCAAGTGTTGACTCCTCCCTATTTCAATTTGGCCGCCGGGCGACGAATCACGGCCTCGGATACTTGTGGGGACCGAGAGGACACGAGGGAGCACGAACTCTACTGCAAACTTGTAGGAGCCAATGCGGATGCAGATGCAAACATCAACGTTATTCAGGGACAGGTAGGTCAACTTCCTTTAAAAACAAAAGTTACGGGGAGAAATGACGCAGGCGCGTTAAAGACGCCGACCATTTTTAACGGTTGTGTTTATGGCCCGCGGAATTCAAAATTTTGAAACTAAATTTCTGTAGGTTTGCGATTACTGCGAGCCCGGGAGCCACCCTGCAAGTTTTGCGATTGACGGAAGCGAGCGGTGGTGGCAGAGCCCACCGCTGTCCCGTGGGACCAAATACAATGAAGTCAACCTTACAATCGACTTGGGACAAGTAAGGTCACAAGCGATGACCCATGACCTTGTGCCCTCCTCTCCCCTTTCTAACCATCCGCGCTTCTAATCGCTTGGAAAGGAAGTTTTGTCTCGTCCATTCATTCCAAAAGGTGAAAGGTCAACTCCTCATCTCTGGTGTGATTGGCTGTTGGTTTTGTAGGAATTCCATGTGGCCTATGTGACCATCACCATGGCCAACTCCCCCCGTCCTGGAGTCTGGGTCCTGGAGAGGTCCAGTGACAATGGGGAGACTTACAAACCTTGGCAATATTTTGCAGACTCACCCGGGTAGGCCTCATTTCAAATTCTCCCGCCATTTGAAACTCTTCAAGTAATCCATTGATTTCGTTTTGAAATGTGACAGTGAGTGCATGAATTACTTTGGAGTGGACAGTTATGAACCGGTAAGGAGAGATGACTCTGTCATCTGTGACACCCACCACTCAAAGGTCGTTCCGTTGGAAGGGGGTGAGGTAAGGTCAAACCAAAGTTCTTCTCCAGTGGCTCCAGTGAACCGTTTGGAATTTCCAGATTTTCATTCCTCTGGTTAAAAACCGCCCGTCGGCGCTGGATTTCTTTGGTTCAGAAGTTCTCCAGGAATGGACAAGAGCTACGAATATTCGGCTGCGGTTACTCCGGACAAAGACACTCCTGGCCCATCTCATGTCAGTCACCACGCAAGACCCAACGGTCACTCGGCGTGTAAGACAAACTCCGCCCCAGGCGCTAGAGGGCGCCACTTTCACATTTTTTGATGTCTTTACAGTACTTTTACTCCATCAAGGACATTTCCATCGGAGGAAGGTGTCGGTGCAATGGTACGCTGCCAAGCATTAAAAATTTTGCGCATGCGCGCCCTTAATTTTGGCGCTCGTTTTAGGGCATGCCGACACGTGCGACATCACGGACCCAAAGGATCGCTACCGTCTCCTCTGTCGCTGTCAACACAATACCGCTGGGGATCAATGGTGAGGGCGACACTTTGACGAATGTCGCCTCCGACCTTTGACCCCTCATTATTTTGTTTTCAGTGAACGCTGCTCGGAAGGGAACGTCCAGAAAGCTTGGCGGATTTCCACAGAGATGGCGCCATTCAACTGCGAACGTAAATTTGAATTTTTCTTTGTAAATCCTGCGCCTGCGCCGTAGGATTCAAAACGTTTTTTGTGCGCAGCGTGCAACTGCTTTGGGCACAGTGAGACTTGTTACTACGATGAGGAAGTGGATCGGAACCGAAGTTCGATTGACATACAAGGGCGGGACGACGGGGGCGGGGTTTGTACCCACTGTCGAGATAACACTGAAGGAATCAAGTAATTGAACTCAGTAAATTAGTCACTGATTAATGCGTAATTAAAAAGTTAATTGTTTTTCAGTTGTAACAAGTGTAGCAGTGGTTTCTATCGACCTTACGGAAAAGTTTGGAATGAGACCGACGTGTGTCAGCGTAAGGCCCAATTTGAATTTTCCCTCATTGTACAAGCGGAATGAACGGACGGAATGATGCCGAGTGTTTCCGTAGGATGTCGCTGTTATTCGGACTTCCACACTGGGAACTGTGAGGAGGGTTCCGGACGGTGTGAGTGTCGTCCCAATTTCCTGGAGCCCAACTGTGCGGATTGCAACATTGGCTACTACGATTACCCCACGTGCAAACCATGTGACTGTCACATCAACGGGACACGCGGTGAGCTCTGCCATGCGGACGGAGGCCAATGTCCCTGCAAATACAATTTCCAGTAAGAATCCCACGCATGCGCAGTCGCCTCGTTTTAATCCAATTGAACCCTTCCAGGGGTTTGAGCTGCAAGGAATGCGCAGAAGGTTTTTACAACTTTCCAGCATGTTTACGTAAGTTTGGTTGAAACTTTTGGCGCGAGAATAGCAAATTTAAAATTGGCGCTTTTTTTCCAGCTTGCGCATGCAATACGAGAGGCTCATTGTCGACTACATGTGACCCTACGACCGGCCAATGTGACTGTGAGCATAACTTCGGATCTCGTCAATGCGCTGCCTGTGAGGATGGCTACTTTGGATTCCCCAACTGCAAAGGTCAGAGGTCAAACATTTTGGGTCTCGATAGGTCATGTCAGGTTCAATGTCGCCATTTATAGATTGCGGTTGCGACATTCGTGGGACGGGGCCTGGGATCTGTGACAAAGAGGTTGGGAAGTGCTTATGTCGTGAGGGGTACGGGGGGCCAAGGTCAGTTTAAGGGTCAAGGATAAATTCCAAGGCTCCCGCCCTTTTATTTTGAAATTTTGTACGCATGTGCAGGTGTGACCAGTGTGTGCCTGGATACTTTGGCTACCCGGATTGTCGCCCCTGCAACTGCAGCACTGTTGGGAGTCAAACGACCGTTTGTGATGCATCCGGGAAATGCGTCTGCCTGGACAACTTTTCCAGCCGGACTTGCGACCAGTGCAAGGCGGGATATTTCAAATTCCCAGAATGCCTCTGTAAGTCAAAATTCGTAACTCCCCGGGGTAACTCGGAAGCGTTCGGGGTCTAAAATTTGAAGTTCGGGTAAGCTCGGAAGCGTTCGGGTTCTAAAACGTAAATTTTCTGTGCAGCCTGCAACTGTACCGCTGATGGGTCAATTGGGGTCGGATGTGATGACACCGGAAGATGTCACTGCAAACCGAGTTTCGACGAGGTCAAATGCACAAAGTAAGGGCACCATCGCAATATTTTAAGGCTCCAAATTCAAAATTTCTCCGTTCGTTTTTTAAGATGCAAGGAAGGCTACTACAATTTTCCACTCTGCGAAGGTTCGCATTTTGAAATTTGTACAATTTTTAATTCCATAAAAAAAAAATTTTTCTAAATTTTGGCAGAATGCAACTGTGACCCTTCGGGGGTACTTGAGACTTTTAGAGGATGCAAGGATGCTCCTGCCGGTGAGCTCTGTCAATGTAAACCAAGAGTACAAGGAAGAATTTGCAACGAGTGTAAACCCCTCTACTGGAATCTCCAGAATTACAATCCACAAGGGTGCCAAGGTCAGTGGGAGGTCCCAGGGTCACACCTTCTTTGTTTGCATCTGAGAATTTACTAATTTCCCCCTTAGAATGCGAATGTTTTGTTCCTGGGATTCTGGGCGGAGTGAAAGTTTGTGATGGGAAGACGGGTCAATGCCCCTGCAAAATGAACGTCATCAGCCAAAAGTAAAAGGAAACAAGGAATTTAATGCGCATGTAATTTACACGTCCTTTCTGCGCAGGTGCGAGGAATGCGCAGATGGATACTACAAACTCACCAATCCAAATCTCCTCGGGTGCACAGGTGAGTCATAAAATCAAAACGAAAATTTTGAAAAACTTAACTTAAAATTTTGAAAATGAAGAATGTGGTTGTGACGTCGGTGGGTCCGTCCATGGAATTTGTGAAAAGAAGGAAGGGAAATGCCTCTGCCGCCCACGTGTCACTGGACAAACGTGTACGCATCCTCTCCAGGCCCACTACTTTCCAACCCTCTACCAGTTCCAGTATGAGGTGATTCTCCAGCATGACCGTTTACCTTTCCAGGAAATACTTAATGACTGACCTCTTTTCCAGGCCGAGGATGGAACGTCCAGGACTGGAGGTCAAGCCCGATTTGGCTACGATGGGAATCTGTTTCCAGATTATTCCTGGAGAGGATACGCAGTCTACAATGAACTCCAGGTGAGGACTGCTGCATCCCAGATGTCAACAGTCAAACTGAATGAATTTTGTTGCGTTTCCAGCCAGAGACGAACCATGAAGTTTACGTGGACAAATCCTCCCTCTACCGGATCGTCCTCCGTTATACGAATCCTTCCGATCAACCAATCGTTGGAGAGATCGTGGCCACTCCGGAGAATTCGAATGATGCCGAACAGAGGTCAAAGGTCCGATTTGAGCCGAATGGGAACCTCGTCACAGTTTCTACTGGATCAATTCCAGCGCCCTTTTACTTTAATCCAGGACGGTGGCAGTTTACCATCAAGGTCAACGAGTATCTCATGGTCGTAAGTGCCGCGCAAGCGTCTAAACCTGCTAGTAATCAAGTAGCGTGGGATTTAAATTTGGAGTTTCTGCGCAGGACTACTTTGTGCTCCTCCCTGCAGCCTACTACGAAGGGTCCATTTTACAGAAGCAGATCACTGTGCCCTGTCAACTCGATGTCTCTTACTCGAATGAAGACGAGGAGGGTAGGGCCCGACACTTCCCGAATCCTTGCGTCAAGTTGAGCTATCCGAGTTTGGCGGGCTTTGATTCTGCGCCGCAGGGCAAGAGCTACATACTCAAAAACGGAGAGAAGAATCGACCCCGGAAGTTTTACACGGACACAAAGGTTAGTGCTTAGCTCCCACTTTTTAAAAAAAGAAAGTTTATGTGGCGCCATTTTTGAATTTTTGTAGGTTCTTGACGAATTGGATCTCCAGCCGAGTGAGCTCGTGGTCCTTTCGAGCGACCAATCAGAATTGGGTTTTGATTTGAATGTGACCAAGAATGGACGCTATGTTCTCCTCCTCAATTATTTCACACCAGATGGGGAAGGGGAGGTCGAAGTTCAAGTCGAGTCGAAATCAGAGAAAGGTAACCAATGAAATTTTGAAATTTCCCCCATAAAATCATCACGTTTTGATGCTAAAAAATGGTTGTAGGAAGGGCCAATGGGAGAGGAGTCCTCCAGAAATGTCGCCATGCGACAATTTGTAGACAAATTATAACCAATGATGCGGGTGAAGTGGCCGTCTTTCCATTAAGTCAAGACTCGACTCAAATTTTGTTAAAAGTAAACCAAGTTTTGTTAAAAAAAAGAATTTCATAATTTTGAAAGTTTTGGAAACTTTCATAATTTCGCATAAAAATTTTGACAACAAAAATTGTTTTAGGGGGAATTGGAGGAGGGAGAATTGACTGCAATCCATTCCATTACGGCCATCCCCCTTCGCCGGTGGGCCCTTGACTTTATTCGCCCCAAGGAATTTTGCATTTACAGAGATGGCGCCTGCATCGGGAGTTCCTACGACCAACCCCCAGATTCACTCAAAATTGAAGCAGAGACTGACAACCCTTCCCGCCTTCTGGAAGAGCGTGACATGCCCCTTGGGGTCACTGGAAAAGGGCTTGTCCGATTGGACCAAAATAATCGAACTGTTGGAATTAGCGGGAAAGTCCCTGGGCCCTCATACTACAAAGTCCTCGTCCACTACTTTCAACCAGACAGCCCAGGTACAACAGTTTAGATTTTAGGGATTTTGCACAGAAATTTCGAAATTTCGAAATTGAATTCAAAATTTCGAAATTTCGAAATTGAATTCTAAATTTCGAAAATAAAAATAAAAATTTGATAATTGTTGGTGTTATTTGTAGATTTTGCGGCAGAAGTAGAACTGACGGATGGACAGCAACATGAGGGTCGTGTGAATTTTTTGCATTGTCCTTCCACCGCTGGATGTCGCTCAGTGGTCACTCAGGATGACAAGAGTTCCCGATTTTACATTGAGGGAGATTTCCTCCTCACCCTCAAGTCCCCCAAGAATGTTTCCATTGACTATGTTCTCCTCGTCCCTGCCCCCTACGAGAATGAGCGGGAATTGGGGAAATATTTAAAAGGGAACCCACTGGATGATACGAGGGAATTCATTGCAGAGTGTGGGAAGAACCACATGTACTTGCCACCGGAAACTGAAGGATTCTGTCGGAAGGCCGCATTCTCACTCACAACGGACTACAACAATGGAGCATTGCAGTGCCAATGTGTCCCTGCTGGGTCAAATAGTTTCGACTGTGCCGAATTTGGAGGTCAATGCACTTGCAGGCAAAATATCATCGGGAGGAGATGCGAACGGTTGGCCATTTAAAAAAAAATTGAATTTTACATAAATTAATAAGAATTTTTTTAAAATACTCAAGAATTTTGGGAAAGTACTCTAGAATTTTTTTAAAACACTCAAGAATTTTGGGAAAGTACTCTAGAATTTTTTTAACACTCAAGAATTTTGGGAAATTACTCTAGTATTTTTTTTAAATACTCAAGAATTTTTTTAAACACTCAAGAATTTTGGGAAATTGCTCTAGAATTTTTCACAAATACTCAAGAATTTTGGGAAATTACTCTAGAATTTTTCCAAAATACTCAAGAATTTTGGGAAAGTACTCTAGTATTTTGTTTTTAAATACTCAAGAATTTTGGGAAAGTACTCTAGAATTTTTTCAAAATACTCAAGAATTTTGGGAAAGTACTCTAGAATTTTTTTAAAACACTCAAGAATTTTGGGAAAGTACTCTAGAATTTTTTTAACACTCAAGAATTTTGGGAAATTACTCTAGTATTTTTTTTAAATACTCAAGAATTTTTTTAAACACTCAAGAATTTTGGGAAATTGCTCTAGAATTTTTCACAAATACTCAAGAATTTTGGGAAATTACTCTAGAATTTTTCCAAAATACTCAAGAATTTTGGGAAAGTACTCTAGTATTTTGTTTTTAAATACTCAAGAATTTTGGGAAAGTACTCTAGAATTTTTTCAAAATACTCAAGAATTTTGGGAAAGTACTCTAGAATTTTTTTAAAACACTCAAGAATTTTGGGAAATTACTCTAGAATTTTTTCTAAATACTCAAGACTTTTGGGAAAGTACTCTAGAATTTTTTCAAAATACTCAAGAATTTTAAGAAAGTACTCTAGAATTTTTTCAAAATACTCAAGGATTTTGGGAAAGTACTCTAGAATTGTTTAAAAATACTCAAGAATTTCTAAAAAATTAGCAAGATCTCTTTAAAAGTTTGGTAAATTTGGTGTATTGGTATTTTTTCAAGGTGTAAAACGGGATTTTATGGATTTCCAGAATGTAGACCATGTAACTGTCCCTCAACGGCCTACTGTGAACCAAACACGGGTAAGATTTGGAGTAAGATTGGCCTTTCAAAAGTGTGAAATCTCTAAGGTCAAAATTTTAATTTTCCCACCTAGGCAAATGCATCTGCCCACCTCGGGTTGTGGACGACGACGTCGCCGGGACAAAATGCTCCAAAGTAAGTGGGCAAAAGCGTGGAATTCTGGAAACGTTGAACTGAAAATGCATTTTTTTTGAAAGTGTGCGCCACAATCTTTTGGTTACCACCCTCTGATTGGTTGTGAGGATTGCGCCTGTAGTCCAATTGGATCCCTCACTGGGAACTCCCAGTGCGACTTGTTGACTGGGAAATGCACTTGCCAGGAAAATGTCGTTGGTCAAAGGTGAGTGTCCTCTTGTAGGTGTGAGGAGAAAATACAAAATGGAGGATTCTGATTGGTCCGATTTTCAGGTGTGACAAATGTCGTGCTGGGTACTGGGCATTTCCTTACTGTCAAATATGCATGTGCGAAATTAGTGGAACAACTTCAGAAGTTTGTAATCAGGTGAGCTCACTTTTTTAAAATTTGAAATTTCGAAATTTTGAATAAAATTGAATAAAATCCTAAATGTTGGTTTTGATTCTCCAGGACACTGCTGTCTGTTCGTGTAAGAATTCAGTGGAGGGACGGAGCTGTGAGAGTTGCAAAGTGGGAAGTTTCAACTTGCAAGAAACGAATTCCCAAGGATGTTCCCAATGTTTTTGTTTTGGAAAAACGCAACGATGTTCCTCTGCCTCACTTTTCTGGACTCGAATTGGAATTCCCAAAGGGAATTGGACTGCAGTCTCCCTGGACCCTTTTTCAGACTCGGAAGTGATCGGATACGAAGTGGAATTTGGACAAAAGGATGCGGAACCTTCGGAAATTGACGCAGTGGAAGAGACCAATTCAAACAATCCCGCCTTTGTCCCAATTCAAATTCCACTAGAGAAAGGACCAATCAGTGGAAACCATTCAAACGTTCTTTACTTCCGGGGTGACCTCTCTGGAAACTTCTTGGCATCCTACGGTGGATTCCTCCGATACACCCTCGTCTCAAATCCTGCAAACAGGGACAGTAAGTCTCACTTTGCCCCCATCGTAACTTTTCCTCCGGGAAATTCGAAATTTATTTCCTTTCTCCTTTCTTTGTTTCCAGTGAGTGAGATTTTGTTTGGTCCTGACATTATGTTGGATGGCCAAGATCTGCCTCCTTCGAATAAAAAGATTCGTTTGTTCCATTCGAGTGTGACGCAGTTGGATGGAGATAACAAAATGATCATGAGTCTCCCTCTATCAGAAGGAAGTTTCCTCGTGGAGAGTGCGACGAGTGGGGCTGTCCCAGCTACCCGTGACCAACTCATGATTGTCCTCAAGGGACTCCGCACAATTTACATACGAGGCGCTTACTGGGCCAACACCCTTGCACCCAAACTGGAAGAATTTAGTATGGACGTTGGTACTGAGGAATATTTTGGAGGGGACGCCGAGCGTGCGCTGTCGGTGGAGCGGTGTCAGTGCCCTTCCAACTACAAGGGACTCAGCTGTGAGGAATGTTCACCTGGATACTTTCGGACACTCGCTGCTGGACCGCATGGAGGGTACTGCATTCCCTGTGACGTAAGTCCTAAGCGCCATTTTTAGCTCCGAATTCAAACTTGTTAAGTTTCAAATTCAAAATTTGGCGCCATCTTTAATTTTTTTAAATTTCCATTCCAGTGTAATGAACATTCGGAAACTTGTGATCCAGTCAGCGGAATTTGCTCAAACTGTCGACACAACACAACTGGATCGCATTGCGAAAAGGTAAAAAAAGCGGAAATTTTAAAACAACCACGAAAAATGACAAGAGTTCAAGAAAAATGAAAAAAAAATCAAGAGAAATGACAAAAATTGACGAAAAATAATAAAAACTCAGATAAAATAAAAATAATTCCAGAAAAATGACAAAAATTCTAGAAAAATGACAAAAATTTAAGAAAAATGACAAAAATTTAACAAAAATGACAAAAATTCAAGAAAAATGACAAAAATTCAAGAAAAATGACAAAAATTCAATAAAAATGACAAAAATTCAAGAAAAATGACCAAACTTCATAAAAATGATAAAAATTCATGCAAAATAATAAAAACTCAGATAAAATGACAAAAATGACAAATTCAGATAAATGACAAAATTCTGGAAAACTGGAACAAATTCAAGAAAAATTACAAATATTCGATAAATCTACATTTTGTGTGTATTTTTTAGTGTCAAGTTGGATTTCATGGGAATGCGCGTCAGGGTACGCCGCACGACTGCCTCATCTGCGCCTGCCCAATGCCCATCGCTTCCAATAACTTTGCAGACAGTTGTGAATTCTCCGTTGACGGCTACGACATCAGCTGTATCTGTCGCCCAGAGTACTACGGAAATCGGTGCGAGTCATGCGCCCCTGGGTTTTACGGAAAACCGGAAGTGCCAGGGGACTACTGCAAACCTTGCCAATGTTCTGGTAACATTGATGTCAACGACCCCATGTCCTGCTCCACGGTGACCGGCGCATGCCTCAAGTGTACCAACAACACTGGTGGCCCTGCATGTAACCTCTGCAAGAAAGGATTCTACGGGGATGCCCTCATAACCAAGGATTGCAAATCCTGCAGTTGCGACGCCTGCGGGACCGACGAGTGTGACACCTATAGTGGCGACTGCCACTGTCTCCCAAATGTCGAAGGGGTCAACTGTGACCGTTGTAAACTTGACCACTGGGGCCTAAGTAGCTGCGAACGGCGAGGGTGTGAGAGTTGCGACTGCGACATTGGGGCCTACTCGTCCCAGTGCGCAGATGCGGATGGCCAATGTTCTTGTAAACCGGGTGTGACTGGGAAACAATGTCAGAGTTGTGCACCTGGGTTCTGGAATTACACTACCGAAGGATGTCAACCATGTTTGTGTAACCAGGAGTATGCGATCGGGGTGGGTTGCGACCCTTCCAACGGTCAGTGCGTCTGCCTCCCTGGGGTCATTGGGTCAAACTGTTCCCACTGCCCACATCGGTGGGTTCTCATCAAGGACCGTGGCTGTTCCTCCTGTGACTCTTGCCAATATCAACTTCTGGACGACACAGATAAAATGACGTGGACCCTTGACCCCGTCAAGGAAGAATTCGACCAGGTCGCAGTCTCCTACTTTACGACGCAGCGATTGGTCTATTTCAACGAAAGTTCGGAAATGCTGGAACCAGGGGTGGCCCTTTTGAATCCCTCCAAGGAAGATTTGAATCCGTATACGGAGGCAGTGGGGTCACTTGAGACTGATTCCAAAACCCAGAGGCAAAAGGCCGAAGTCACCAACGAAAGTTTAAAGGACAAAGGGAACTTGGGCGGGAAATTGAAATTGAAGGCCGCCCAGGTAGAGTCAAGGGTCCAAGAGGCAGTTTACAAGGCCCGTTCCACTGTTTTTGAGACCAAGGAGTTGATGGAAGGGCTCACTGGGAAGGAGAAGCAATCAAGTCCACAGACGGAGGCAGCCTTAGCCGAGGCTCGTGCGACCCTTGACCTCATGAAGAAAGTTAACTTGACTGGAACTGAGAGTGCGCTGGAGAATGGGACTGCAAAGGAGGCCCTGGAGCAGGTCAAGAACTTTATCCAGCCCATTGCCCAGATGACGCTGGAACTTAAAAAGAAGACGGATGAGATCGTGTCCATTCGGGACAATTTGCGTGACATTCGGAATGAGAGCGACTACGCCGTGAGCACGAGCTACAAAGCGGATGAAATTGCAAACAAAATCAAGGATGTCAAATTCCCCGCCAAAATTGGAATGTTGAAAGGGATCAGCGGAGAGATGGCGGGCAAGGTCGGAAATGCTTCGGTCATCAACGGAAACACGACGGAAGGAGCCGAGCGGCTCCGAAAGTCTTACGAGGACCTGGAAAATCTGTGGGAGCGCGTAAAGGACTTGAAGGCCCCACTAGGACAGACAACGGAGACGCTCAAGAACGAGCTCGAAAACAATCGGGACACGATTCGGAAAAGTAACGAACATGTCCGGAATCTCAAGTATCAGGCGGATCGGTTGGATGAAGATTTCGATCGGTCGCGACACGCTTCGGAGCGAGCAGTCGGAGCAGCGACGGCCTACACGAAAATCAGCGATGCGCTCAATGACGCTTACCGGAAAACGGGAGAGACGAAAGCGGCGACTGAGAATGCGACAGCGATGACCAACGGAATCGGGGAGCAATCGGCGAGGGCCATGGAGCCTTCCAGGAATTCCCTGCTCGCCGCGAGCGGGGCCGTGGCCACTGTTGAGAACAACCTGAAACGACCGCTGAGCGAGGCCAAGCGACGGATCGAGGACATCAAGGGGGCTGGACAGGAAACCCAGACGAGATACGAGTCGATCCGGGATGAACTCGGGAAGATTCGGAAGGCGGGATATTACGGGGACTTGGAAAATTCGATCCGCGTGAGTGGGGAGGCGATTGAAAAGGCGGAGAGTGCGGTGGACCAAGTTGAGACCGTTTTGAGTAAATTACCATCCGACGTGACCTCGTCCAAGTCTCTCCCCGTCACGGTCTCTGACCTCAACAAAGGGGTTCAAGTGGCTGAGAATCAACTGAATGAGGCCAAGGACTCGGTACCCTTCTCATCCGCCATTACGGAAGCCCTTGAAGAGAAGCGTCCCTTCTTTGAAGAGAAAAAATCCAAGATTGGAGCCGACATTGCGGAATTGAAGGCGCGGATTCAAACTGCCCGGGAATTGGCAAATCGAGTCCCTGTGGGGATAAACTTTGTCGAAAGTTCAACACTCCTGGTGACAAATCCACAATCGCTGGACACGCAACAAGTTCAGACGAAGATAAACTTGTTTTTTAAAACGCAAGACCCTAATGGACTCATCCTCTTCATTGGAAATGAACCTGGGAAGAGGGCCGAGGCAAGTTGAGACTTCCCGCCAAGAGCAAAAATTCAAATTTTTGCATTCTTTGTTTCTACATTCCCTGTTTGAAAACACCCCCTTTTGTCCTGTTTTGTTTTCAGAACGACTTTATGGCGATCCAAGTGCAGCAGGGTTACCCCGTGTTGACCGTTGACCTCGGGTCGGGAGCCCAAGTGTACATGATCAACGAAAAGTATGTCGCCGACGACCGTTGGTACAAGGCGACCGTCGAGCGGAGTGGTCGCTCCATCCAGTTTACAATCACAGAGGAAGTTGATGGGCGGGAGATCCCTTATCCTCGGAAAGACTCGTACAGCCTCGGTACCAAGTCCCTCTTCAATGTTGAGAAGAACGCAACCAAGATATACGTGGGAGGGTTTCCCCCTGGTGGCCAATTCCAGAACCCTGTACGACAATCAAACTTCCGTGGATCCATTGAAGATTTGACCATCGGTGACGAGAAAGTGGGGCTCTGGAACTTTAGAGACGCTGCAAACATTGCGCCTGCGCTCGGGAGGTAAGAAAATTGTTAGGTTAACATAACCTAAGGTCGCAGGTTAACCTAACCTCTGTGGTATTTCCAGGGACACTTTCATAGACCTAAGTCCAAAACTAGGGTTGAGATTCCTTGGGAATGGGTATGCAGTGCTGGACCGAACTCGGTTCCCCTTCCTCTACCGTTCCTCGCTCAAATTCAAATTTCAAACTACCGCCAAAACCGGTCTCATGTTCCTTGTTGGAAAAGGCAAGAAGTTCATGTCACTCGAAATGGTCAATGGGAACGTGAGCTTCAAATTTGACCTTGGCGGAGGACTCGCTGACGTTACGACTCCAGAACCTTACAATGACGGCAGATGGCACACGTTATTGGCCGTGAGTTTAAATTTGGCGCCACCGCCAGTTACTTGTTTTGGGGCAAGTTGAGATTTCTGAATTTTTGAATCCTCTAGGTGCGTGATGGACAGCATGGACGACTGGCGATTGACGGCCACGCGAGAGGTCAAGGGTCAACTGGCGAAGGGACCCTGGTGGTGACTGACTACATGTACTTTGGAGGCTACCCTGCCCAGCACTCCTTCCCTGCCGTGACCAACCGTGACTTTGAGGGATGCTTGGATGAAGTGTACATTGGGGATGAGCTGGTGGACTTGATGGCAGCGGTCGAGTCACGTGACACGATGGCTGGATGCCCTTCGTCGCAAGTTGACCTCGTCGCTTCCTTTTTTGGAGATGGATTCATAAAGGTAGACAATGGGGTGTCGCCATCGGGGACTCCTCCAGTCTCACACCCACGTGACGACATTTTCGAGCTCAACTTCCGATTTCGGACGAATGACTCCCAAGGACTGATTTTCTACGGCGCCGACGCAGAGCAGGAGAACTACTTGTCAGTTTCCATGTCGAATGGGGCACTCCACGTGAGGACAAAACCAGGGGAGAGCAAAGTCAGCACAGACCCCCTCAACGATGGTCAATGGCACGTCGTCACTGTGACAAGGGATCGGAACATGCTATTTGTCAATGTGGACGACACGTCGGAATACGAGTGAGTGCGCATTAAATAATGAGCACAGGCGCATGCGCATATTTTACAACCTCACGGAGGAATTCAAAAACAATGCTCCCCCTTTTCTTTCAGGCAAAATGCGCCAGATGGCCCCATGACACTTTCCTCCCCAGGGTCGCTGCTTCTTTTCGGTGGTCGCCCGAGCGACTACACCTTGAAGGTGGACGCAGCCGAGTCTGAGGAATCCTACAAAGGGTGCTTGGGCGACATCAGCGTCAACGGGAAGCGCATTGACTTTACGGGCTCAGAGAGTTCGGGGAGTTCCGTAACCCAAAAGTGTGAGTCGGAAAAGGAAACGCCGCCAGCCAATTCCTTTTCAATTGAGGATGAGAATGTGGAAATGACGACGACGAAGGCGCCAGAGTCACAACCCCAGGAAGCCACCACCACTGGCTCCACCACTGGCCCCACGACAACTCCGAAACCCACGACAAAGTCGCCGAAAGTTCCCGAAGTGGCGGTGCCGTACGAGAAATGTCGCTTGCCCTACCGGAAGGAACTTCCGCTGGATGACTCTGCCTCCCTGGACGATGGTGTCCGTTTTGGTAACTTTGAAAAGACGTCGCGGATCGAGTACCAGGAGGGGAAGGGTGACGGGAGTCGCTCACAATATTCCATTGAATTCCAAACACTTTATCCCGATGGCGTCATCCTCATCAAGACAAACGTCGATTCCACGGATTTCATTGGAGTTTACATGAAGGGAGGCCTCATCCATTTTGGATTCGACCCTGGGTGAGTTTCAAAATTTCAGTTTTCGGGAAAAAAAAAGTGATTTATTTTGAATTTTGACATTTCAGAGCGGGGGCGGGGCTCATCAATAGTTCGACCCATTACAATGATGGACAGTGGCATACTGCCACGGTCGAACGGATCGCGACGGAAGGGTCACTCACCGTAGATGGAGAACTTATAGGGAAGGCCAGTTCTGCTGGGACGACGACCATGATCAATGCCCCACCCACACTTTTTATAGGTGGGCTAAGTGGGGCTGTGTGGGCCAAGAAAATTAGCACAGAGAAGAAGATTGGATCACTTGACCCCTTCAAGGGATGTCTCAGGAATTTAAGCATCCGGAGGAAACATCCTGGAGAACCGTCACTCCGGAATGGAATCGAACCCTGCACAGGCGCAACGGAGCCTGGATTCGCGTTTTACCCCAATAAGGGATACATTAAACTTTGTAAGTCCAGTCGGTTTCCCCCGCCAGTTTCTGGTTTCCCTCGTTAGTTTCCGGTTTCCCCCGCCAGTTTCCGGATTCCCTCGTTAGTTTCTGGTTTCCCCCGCCAGTTTCCGGTTTCCCTCGTTAGTTTCTGGTTTCCATCGTTAGTTTCCGGTTTCCCCCGCCAGTTTCCGGATTCCCCGTTAGTTTCCGGTTTCCCTCGTTAGTTTCCGGTTTCCCGCGCCAGTTTCCGGATTCCCTCGTTAGCTTCTGGTTTCCCCCGCCAGTTTCCGGTTTCCCTCGTTAGTTTCCGGTTTCCCCCGCCAGTTTCCGGATTCCCTCGTTAGTTTCCGGTTTCCCCCGCCAGTTTCCGGTTTCCCTCGTTAGTTTCCGGTTTCCCCCGCCAGTTTCTGGTTTCCTCCGAATAATTCCCACTTTCCTTTTGTTTTCTCCAGCGGATAAATTCAAAGTTGGAAGAAGAATCAAGATTGACCTCCACATCAAGCCAAGGGCCCCCTCTGGGATCCTATTGGCTGTTCACGGGGATTCTGACTACATGGT
>JAQIWD010000552.1:0-19771 GCA_034694825.1 Anurida granaria
GGAACCGGAGGGACTAAAACCATTCCAGCAGATACGAGCCCACAGACTCAAAGAATTTCAGCGGATGGAAGCCCAGAGAGTCAAGCTATTCCAGCGGATGGAAGCTCCGGGACTCGCACAATTCCGTCCTCTCTTATCCTAGGCGAAGACGGAATACCAGGGGATCGTATCCGAGGGACAGAAGGAATTCCAGAAACTCTTATCCCAGGTGAAGACAGAGTTCCAGCAGCTGCTACCCCAAGCACTCAAGAAATTCCAGAGTCTATATCCAAAGGGGAAGACGGAATTGGAGTGGGACGTACGCAAGAGAAAAGTCGGATTCCAGGTACTCGAATTTCCGAGACAGAAGAGGCGCGTCTGCTTCGGATCGCAGGAGAAACGGCGGAAGCCGCACCTATTCCTGGGGAAGGAGATCAAACGGTTGATATTGGTTCGGATGGAATTTCTTCAGGCGACTGGAATCGATGTCTGAGTCAAAAGGTCAGCGAGGTCGTCCAAGCTGCGCTTTGTGCTGCTTGTGGCAAACTTTACGGTAAATATTCGAGTTTTTAAACTGTACCTTACCGCCATGATATTCCTAACTGTACTGTTAATCCCTTGTCAGGTACTGCGGAGCCCACCGACTCGGTTCCCTGCAAGGGAAAAAGCGTGGCGACCATGGCAAGTGAAATTGCGAGAATTGCCTTGGAACGGGCATGCTCCAGAGTCCATGCACTCACAATCTCCACTGATGAGACGGCTGCCGACGGAGTTGGGGATGAAACAAGACCTTCGTCCCAAATTTGTGATGAGAGGATTAACGTCGCCTCACTGGCCACTGAACTAGCAGAGAAGGCCCTTGAAGAAGCATGCACTGCCAGGAGATCTGCTAAAAATACTGGTAGTGTTGCTAGTGGTAGGGTCGACGTGGATGCCGTAGCAAGTCAAATGGCAAGACAAGCCTTGGCAGACGCCTGTACCGTCCGTGCACCTTGGCTGACTCCTGGCAGCATTTGCGATGAGTCTATAAACGTCGAAGCCGCTGCCCGTGAAATTGCAAGAAAAGGTTTAGCTACCGTCCGTCGGAAACTGAGGACTACCGGCATCATTTGCGAAGAGAGTATCACATTGGAGTCCCTAGCAATGGCTTTGGCAAGAAAAGCACTGGAAGAAGCCTGCGCCATGCGAAAGCAAGCTGGTGGCACTTGGGATAATACCGATAAATCCGCCGGAAGTGAAGTTGCGCGAAAAATCCTGGACGCTGTCCGAGGAAGGGATGTAGGAATTTGTGATCCGTCCTTCAATGTAGACCTCCTAGCAGCTGAAATTGCACGAAGATCCTTGGAAGGAGCATCCGACTTCCGGAAGATTGAAAGTGTTCGGGAAAGTTGCATTGGGGTTGACATCCAATCAGTGGCAAGTGACCTTGCGATACGTGCATTGACACAGGCAAGCAACTTTATGGCCAGCGATGGCGCTGCTGAGGGAGAAACGAATGACGGAGCAGGAATCCTTCCTGGGGATTCGTCAAGGTGCATCAGCCAGAACGCAAGTGGATTGGTACGAGCTGGGATTTGTGGTGCTTGTGGAATATTGCAGGCTGAACAACGGTTGGGAGATAAAAGTTAGTGGATATTAATTGGTTTCCCCTATACTTGCCACAAGAAACTAACAGTTAACATTTTCATGCAGATGTAGCAGTCTGTGCAGAGGCCAAACACTTGACAGATGTGGCCAATGAACTAGCTGACAGAGCCCTCAATCAGGCATGTTTACTGACAGATCAACGATCTTCCCTGGATAAGGGTCACGTCCGAATCCAAATTGCATCTGGAGACACTTTGAGATCGGAGATCGAGCCGAGTCGTCTAACAGGTTAGCCAAATTTGTGCAGCTAGCTTCCGGAATTGCGAATTTCAATACCTGGAACTGGAACGTGTCTTTGTGTTGTGCATTTACAGTTTACATTGACATTCCAAGCCAGGATTCATTGACGAGTCACTCAACGGCCCAAGTCTTGCTGTCCCCACGAAGGGCAGGACGCAGAGGAAGTGAATTTGCCCCTCCACCAACATCCTCTGAAATCCGAAACATGACGTACAATGTGAGCTCCCTCCCCCCGGTTAACTAATTTGGTCAATATCGAAATTTTTATTCGAAAAGGCTGAATCGGCTCTGAGCCTATGGGATCTCGGTGAAGCCACAGGGAGGATGGATGTCCATGAAGGAAGGACGAGCGTAGTCCCTTCCCTTACCCCTTCCCATTTCATCGCTCGACAACAGGCTCCGGAAGAAACGGATCCAACCGAATTTCGACACACTGGAGACGTACTCCCAGCTACGGTACTTGTGAGCTTGTTGGAAATTCACTCGGTTACATCAAGCATGGTATTTGTTTGTGTCGTGTAGGTGAGGTCAGAAGTACAAGCTCAACTTCGTGTCCTTCGGGCAGAAGTGGACCAGTTGACAAGGTCACTGAGGGAAGCTGGGGTCCTCAAGGATCCACCACCACCACCCCCTCCATGTAACCCATAAAAATGCCTTCCATTCAAAGTAAAATAAAATCAGTGAACGCGAGCCATGGCGCTCGCTGTGGCACAGTAATGGTAACCAAGACAACCGCTTGTTAGCCACTGTTGACAATACTGACATGGTTTCCCAATCGTTCTGGATTCATTCGTGTTTCCTTCAATAATTTTCCTTCTCTGCTCCTCAACCTCTGACCTCATCCCGAGACATTTTTTACCCTTCACATTTAGTTTTCCATTTTCCAAGTGGAAAATGTCAGAAGTATCTTCCAGTCCAGTGTTTACAAGCACGCGGGAGTCTCCCTTCGACGCCACCGCCACCACCAATAGAGGCACAGTGTCCACTCCAGGAATCGGTGCTCATCCAGTCCCCACAAATGCCCGGTGAGTCACTCCAGCACGCTGGAACGCTGATACGTCACCGCCAGTGTTCTGATTTGGGAGACTTGAACCTTTCACTACTTTCACTTTCAGGCGTGGGACCACTTTCGAACCTCCTGGTGGACTGAGGGCTCTCCACCATGAAGGGCCTGTAGGAAGGGAAGCTTGGGAACTCAATAACTTTGCGCGCACGGGTGGGTTGTTCCAAAGCTACGCTACTGTTTACAAAGCATACGACGCCCGAGAAAATTTTGAAGCCGAAAATTACGATGAGGACTTGATGTTCCCATTACTGCCCGACTACAACAATCCCATTGAGAGTAAATTGCGAGATTCACATAAATGACATTTTGGGTGAACATTTTAAGACACATTTGACTTGTTTAGAACCATATGATGAGACTGGAGAAACGGATTTGGATGTCAAGTTCACAGAGGATCGAGTCCTCGTTCCACCGTTAATGAAACTCAAAGCTTGGGGACAGGAAGGTTTGCCAAAGAATGGACTCCGAGGTCACGCAATCCTGGAAAACAAGACAGGACTCAACTTGACTTTCTTCGTAAGCTTACTTCGTACATAAAAAAAGGTTCAAGAACAAATTGTCGCCTATCCTGTGTCTCATTTTAGATCAAAGCCTCGTCCCCAATCTTACACGTGAAGGAGACCGTTGATTGGCTCTTGCCCAACGAGACGTTTAAAATTCACATGAAGACACTTGCATCCTATGAAGAGATTGCCAATGAATTCATCCTTGTTTATACGTATCCCATCTACTTCCGGGAGCAGCTGGACATGATCAAACTCCGAGACTTTTGGAATGTAAAGCGTTATTCAAAACTTTTTAAAACTGAACAGAAAACTTGGAAGAATTCTATACAAAGTTCCTGGAGCGTTACATTCTGAATTCCGATTCTTACAGGCACTAGGAAGCGACTTGAATCCGTTGGAACATGTCGAATGTCACAGAATTTCGAAGCTCCTCCTTTCCCCGCAACTCCAAGGGGATTACTCCATTTTGGATTTTGTTGGGGTCACCAGCCAGGGTTGGTTCCCTGGACGTCCATTGGTCCACTTGGTTCCGGCCATTGACATTCACGAGTATCCGGGATACGCCCGGTTTTGGACGCCCAAGGAAAAGGACATGACAGTTGCAATTGTACAGCTCTTCAATCCAATTCAATTCCCAATGCTCTTGACACATCTAATTTTCCTGGTAACATCCACAGGCATGTCACTTGCGAGAAAAGAAGCGTGCAACCCGTCGGGAACTCTACAAGGAAGCAAACACGAGACGGAAATGGAACAAAGTTCTGTCCACGTTCTTCCTACTGATTCTTGCTTCCGCCATGCTGGTTTCCTTGGGCCTGGATGACTTTGCCTGGCCAACTGTGGAGACGGAGGTACACGAAAACATTGTAGTAGTTCTCCCAGTTCCAAGTACAGTTTCCATCTTTACCCCTCCCAATCCACAAATTGAAAAAATCCCCGAGCCAGAGTCAGGATGGGGCACCATTTTTACCCCTTCCCCTCCAGAAATCATTGAAAAAATCCCTAACCCCCCGCATAAACCCCTTCCACAAACGTCCGAGTCGGGATGGGGAATCGAAGCTTTTGAAAAAGCAAACTGGCACGTTTTCCTCATTACTCGTGGCATCTGGACAAAATTCGTGGACCTAATGGACCGAGTATGAGCTAAACTAACAGAAAATCTCAAAACTTAATACAAATTCCAATCGAAAATATATACAAAGTGTCTTGAATTCTTTTGGAAGAATTGCCCCCGTGTCCATCCTCATTCATAGACCCGTTTATGCTAACTTTATTTCTTAAAATACGATGAGAAATTTAAGACTAAAATGACATGATTGCACACGGTTTTGAAAGCGTAAATACTTTCACTGAAGATTCTGAGAAGGGTAATAAAGAGAATTAGAATGAAAATGTAGAGGAAGGCTTGTGTGCGTAGATCTGAATTGTAGAGAAGAACTTTCTAGTAAAGACGGGAACATAACATTGGACATTTATAATTCTCCATCCTGTTGGCAGAGTGTTGATGGAGAAAACTCCTGAAATTGAGTAGGAACTTTTAGAAAAGGAAGTGGAGAAAGTAGGAGAAAGATAGGATAATTGGATTCCGTAGCTCCCTAGTCCGTTTTGGATCTGATGGAATGCGAGTGATTATTGTAGGGGCTGAGCTCTCTTTCCCTCGGAGGGTAGGCATGAAGAAGGTCGCTCGCTTCCAGGGCATACAGCCTGAGATATTCCAACCGCTTCTTCAGCATCTTGGTAAATGTATCTGGAGGAACAAGAAAGTTAAATTAAGAGTTTGAGAATCATATTTCTATGATTAGT
Organism: Anurida granaria; assembly: GCA_034694825.1. Classification (NCBI taxonomy): domain Eukaryota; kingdom Metazoa; phylum Arthropoda; class Collembola; order Poduromorpha; family Neanuridae; genus Anurida; species Anurida granaria. The sequence continues at coordinate 5,242 of JAQIWD010000552.1, forward strand.
TTCGATGCGGTACTCACCGTAAGCAATTGGTCTGTCAGAAGTACTCTCGCCTGAAACATGTCCGCCCCCTTTAAAGAATTCTGTAGCGTCCTTCTCCGACATTTTGAAGATGCATTCCATTAGGCGAACAAAGCGTTCCAAGGTCATTCGCCTCTGCCCTTCCGCATACATCTAGATCATCAAAAAAGTGTTCAAAAATCCAGAGCCCTTAGAATTTCCAGAATGTTTAGGCAATGAACTTACCAGAAAGATTATGGGTATGATTTTGTCCACACGAATATTGTGGTTGAGGAGACAGGAGTAGACGAAATACTCTCGGATGTCAATTTGAACAGAATCCTAAGTTTTTACAATCAGAAAGAATTCAGATTCGGAGCAAATACTGGAGCACAAGCATTTAAACTAACCTTGTCGTCCTTGAGTGTTTCGTACAACAGGGCAACTTGTTCCTTATCCGCTGATTCAAGATCGAGTAGGTCAACAAACTCTTCAAATCCCAACCACCAAGGACTTGCCTTTATGGAAAGCAAACGGACAGCGTTCAGCTCAATCGTTGAGGATAATCTGCAAGGAAAGTGCAAGTGCAATCACTTTAATGTAACAAAATTCATGTCTATCTAGACAACGGAGTCAAAATATTACTTGAGAGTGTTCCTCAGTTGAGAAATGAGCGTCAATTTTCGTGATAATTTATTCGTATCCATATGTGCCAGTGCCGTCCCATCCTCGTAGCCGTAGTCCGTAACGGGAACTCCCAATGCACTGAAAATACAAGAAACCATGTAAAGTAGTACAACACTTGGCAATGACAATGTTAGGTGACTGGGGAAGTTCCCTACTCACTCGGCCATTTCTTGGCGAACATTGTTGCCAAAGAGTTTCGGATCAGCAATTTCCTCCGGAGTGGGGTTATGAACAGGAAGGAACTCGATTTCACAGTGGAGAGCGAATTGAGAGAGGCTGCGGTAGAGGACCTGGTACCAAGGTTGACCGTCGAATGTCCAAGTAACCGAATCGAAAGTGTTTGGATATTTGATTAGCACTGGTTGGACCGGAACGCCAGCGTAGAACGCACCAGGTTTAAAGCTGACAAGGGCAGATCTGTTAGTACATGTTCCTTCTGGATAAATGTAAATCTGAAATAAAAACAAGCATTAATGCACCAATTAAAAAAAAATAAAAGACCAGTTTTTGTAACTTGAAGGTGAAGGACATACTTGTTCCCAGTCGTCTTCGCTCTGCGCTCTGTCCTTGATGAGGTTCAAAGTTCGATTTCTGGAATCTTTTGACTCTCGTGTTACATAAACGGGCTGCGTCATAAACACAAGTTCTGAAATCAACAAAACACAAGTAAAAATTAATGATGAGCCATCTTTTCATTGATTAGTATTAAAACGTACGTCCAAAGAAAGGTACACTGGCGACTTCGGATTTGGCGACGATACTCGGAGATCCCATAAGAATAAGCGGGAAAGCATCAAAGAATGATGAGTGGGGAGCCACGACGAGTATTGGAGCTTCGTTACGAGTAGCCTGTCGTCCCCTTTTCTTCACCCAATAAAATCCAGCAACGAAGAAGACAATCCTCATAACTACGTGTGCGAGGAAATGCTTTATAGCTCTGAAAATTGAAATAAAAATAAAAATCAATTCAAAAGGAAGGTGCACGACAATATTTTGTCTCTTGACGAAATATCGGCGTTCTTGACCATACAATCCCTTTAAGAGATTCGTGACCAAAGTCAAGGTCCAAGAACACCAGTGGCCCGAGAATATTTTTGCCCATTATCCGTGCATTAGAAAAACGGTTCGAAGGATGAGACGATTTACTCGCTCGCAGGGTTTCCTTGATTTAAATCAACTGATTTAAATCAATGATTAAATCATGATTTAATCGTGATTTAAATCAAGCCATTTTTTTTGATTTAAATCAAATTTTAAAAAGAGCGCAAAAAATCAAACCGCATGATTAAAACACGAGGTTTTTTGAGGCAATCACGAAGCAAACAAAAGCTCACGACATTTAGCAGTCCAAATCCGATTTGTTTGCATTTAAATTAATTACTTTCCGGTGACATTGTTTTCAAAAATGTCTCTCGCTGGAAGGAAAAAGGACATTATCTGGACAAAGTTTAACGTAATTCAGGATCCGGTTAAAAAAACAAAACGAGCAAAGTGCATTGCATGTGGCAGCAATTGTATTGCTCTAGTTCAACGAATGAGAGACCATTTGAAGATATGTAAAGCCACCGAAGACGTACAAGATGATAATGACGACGTGATCCTCATGGATAACCCGGGTAAAATGCTATTTAGATCTACCATGCTATAAGGCGCACCTCCAATTATCCTTTCTAAAGTAATTTTAAATGAATTTTTGTGTAGATCACCTTCCGGAACTTCCTGTAAACGTCGCTGGCTCAATTCCAAAGAAGCGGAAGGCGACAACTACAACGCTTGACGAGATTAAGTTCACGTTTGTCTCAAGAGATCAAGCCCACAAAGCCGAGGCTTCTCATCCCTCACCTTGATTATGAGACCAGAAACTATAAACCTACTTCGCATCCATTGCGCTAAAATCACATTAACACATACACACGTCAGACTCACAAACTACTTAACACTTATTACACCCTGGCATTATGCAGTAGAAACTAAGCTAAACCGGTTTCCTAATGCAAAAGCATCCATTATGATTCATGAATGCAGAGAGCATTCTCGCGATAACCATCACAACATAACTCACTCACATTATTCCCCAAATAACTAAAGTGGGCTAAATACTATGCCATCTGGGACCTCCGTTCAGGGCCAACCACCTACATCTATCGATCGAGAGTCAAGATTGCAAGATTATCAGAATTAAACTTTCAAACTTACTTTCTCCACCCGGAGAGTGGGCGAGCACGTAGTTCCTCTGCCGAGATGTAGGCAGTTGATATGGTTGCCAAGAGCCATGCAATTGACAAGAGGATGAAGATAAATGGTACACGGATTAGAAACAAAACAGTTCCCAGTCCCACCTGCAAAATGTATTTCGAATGCATTAAAATTAAACTCAATTGCAAAGAAATGGAACGCTATGCTAAGGAAGTTTTGGAAGGAAACTTGAGGAACTTGCCTTGATTTTCTGATAAAGTGAAAATCCAGTCCGGTGAAAGAAGGGGTTGATGGGAGCCCTCACGGACTCACTTTGTGTCCCAGGGACGGGTAGACTAACGGCTGATTCTGAAGGGACCTCCGTTGTGGCAGGAAGAATTGACACCCAAAATTCTTCAGAGAAAGCTACTGATTCGTCCTCCTCAGTCCCCTTATCTTCTTTCGACTCAGAGAATTCTTCTGGATCACTCCCGAGCACTGCGTCTTGGTCACGCAAAACGTCGGAGTTGGATCGCGGTTTCTGGAATCCGCCGAAATTATATCTTTCAGTGGGATCCTTGATTTCCTTCTTCGTACGTATGAAAATGTCTTCGTGGAGCTCAGATCCAAGGTTCAATGACTCTGAAATATCAAGATGGAGCTCATCCGGCTTGTTCAAGTTGACCATAAATCCATTTTGAAGTTTGTAGAGATTCTCGACTCCGTTTTCGTAGAACTTCCAGAGGCTTGTATTGCGGAGATTGAGGTTTGGCAGGTTGGGAAGATTAGGAAGGTTGGGAAGATTGAGGTTGAGGTTGTTCAAATTCAGTCCAAGTGAATTTAGAAGAAAAAGGACTCGGTTTCGACTATCGAATTCGTCTTCGTCTTCGTCAGAAGGTGAAGTCTGGTACTCTCCTGAACTGTCTTCCTCGTCTTCACCTTCGGAATCTGCCAGTTGACGATTCACAGGAACAGATTCCTCTGGATTTTCGTACAGAATCTGCAAATAGAACAATCATTATGGAAAGACAATGAATGGAAAACAATTTCATGACTTTCGTGACTTGACGTGACTTATTTCGGGGTTCATTTTGACAAATTGCCAAATGGAAATAAATCCACGAAATGTCACCGGTGACATTTAATGGGTTTATTTCCATTCGGTCGGTCGTAAATTGAAATCAATGTTTAATATCAAAATTCCTGTAACTCCATTGAAATGACCTTTTTATAGACTTCCTTGTCTAAATAAAATTGTCAACTGAAGCGTGCGTGCTTTAACCCAACAACCCACCTGCAAGCAAAGCAAGTGGACAGGACACGTAACCAAGTTATGTGTGATGCTAATAATGTGACACGACATAACATGGCGTTTCCTCATGCCGATATTTCTGTCTTTCTCGGCATATTTAGACTGGGAAGCTTCCGCTCTGTAGTATCCATATTTGCATATCATGCTATTGCTATATTCATGATTGGAGGTACATGACAGCATTGTCATTTGCCCCATAAAGTTTCTTCTACTCAAATTTAACAAGAAGAACGCTGGAAGAGCGTGCAAGGGAAAAAATGACGGAAAGAACCTTGATTGAATTGGTGGAATAGAATTTTGAAACCCAGGTCCTTTAAAAGCTGAAAAAATTAAGTTGGGGCAAGAAGTATAAATTGGTTCCCGACCTTCCTTGTTCCTTGCATAATTCGTTTGCGGAATTTTGTGTAAAGCGGAAGCGGAAGATATTAATTTAAAGGGAAGCCTCGTTACACGTTTTGTAAGCAATTATTACTTACAAAGTTGATTCATCCAATACGTGGATTGACATGAGTAAGTAGCTCGACTCGTTGAAACTCACAAAGTAATGTAATAAACTTGATAATTTTACTTACCATTTTGTTCCGTTCCCAGTAAACACGATTGAGCTGGTTTCTGATTTGTTAGCAGGCCCAATCTCCTAATGTTCCTATAGCAAAAAAAAACACAAATTAATTTATAGCATTCAGTATTATTCAGATCAGTTTCACACTTGAACCAGATGTCAAAGTCAATGATCTCATGAAACGAAACTGGTGAAGGAATTGGAAAATTCAAGAAAGAACATAACCTATGACCCAAGGAAGAGCGCATAGTGGGGGCTGCCCCCACTATGTGATCTTCCTTGACGTATGACCAAAAGAAAAGTTGGCAATATTTATAGTTGTTTAGTCGCTGAAAGGGTGAAGGCTAACAACGAAAGAAAGAGGGCAAGGTTTACAACGTGACAACTTATCGTGTATTGAGTGTATTCCTAAAATATGTTTAGTATTTTAATGATTATTATTTTCTGAATAAATTACCTTTACCTTTAGTTAAGTTTCAGCAGAAGAAGGTTGTCCGTCTGAAACCGTGATCTGTGATGTGATGATGATGGAATGAGCCCGTTGTTTCCTGGTTGTTTCGGATTACCACCAAACGGGTCTCCCGGGCCGAGTAAAACCCGAAACCCCGAAATAAATGAGATTACACACAGGGGAACGGGTACTAAGAGAAACAAAGATCTACAAAGTCCAAACTTGAAAATTGAAATTCCTTGAACACCTTGAGAGAATTCAATGCGCAAAAGAATTGCAAATCGAACAAAAGAGCAAAAAAGATTATGATGAGACCTTCGTTTACCCCAACTTTCCAAGAGGAAAGTAAAACAGCAACTGACGCACTCGAGAATTCTTTCCTGTCAACTCAACTCTCCTTTTTTGCAAAACAAAAATCAACAACACACGTTGCAAACTTGCAAGGTGGGAAGATCGCAATTTAATTTATGCAAAAAAACACATCGCAAAAATATTACAACGGGCGCCACCACAAAACCCACCACTACCAACCTCCAACCGCAGTTGGGCATGTCATGAACATTACCCGCCGCACATTTAATTTTAGCAGAAATTTGCGTTTTAGGTCATGTCATCATGACAGGTCACGGTCACATTCAACGGTATATTTTCAATTCAACTGAGAGCTATGGAGAGTGGTTATGAATTTCAAAAAAGTTTTAGAAATTTCTGTAACAATTTTTGCAAAATTGTACAACGGACAGAGGCAAGTTGAAATATTTGTCAGGCGCATAAAATTTTCAAGTTCAGGGTTCCTCCACTTACTTGACCTTTCTCGACCTTCGCGGCTCCTTTCTTTCTTTTCCGTGGGCTTTGGCCTTGGGGCGTTTGAAAGGTAAGTAGGGTAAGTCATAAAGTAAGGGTTTCGAAATTCGTAAACCTTCCCTTCACATTTTCGTTAAGCATTTACGATTTTACCTCTTGACTGACTGAACGGCTTCATTTCTTCCGTAGTAATCGGACCTCGTCCCGCATCTCGGATAGAAAGCCACGTAAAGACGTACACGGACAAGGACACCGCATTTCATCGCGGCGGCCTCGCCGCAAGCCGGGATGTCATCATCAATTTGTTTCATCGTAGCACGTGTAATTAACAACCTGGCGGATCATCCGAGAAAGAGGAGGTAAGGGTTACGTGGATATTGCATCAGAACGTTTTTTGCCATTTCTTTAGGAAGGATGATTCATCCAATGCTGATTTTAACTTTTTGCTTACTAGACGCCGCGGTCGCACGGTCATCATGCGGGGAAACGGATACGTGGTGGAACTTTCCATGAAATGAATATAAGTTAATGCATTTCCATTCACCGCACTTTGGACTCAGGAACACGGATGACTCAAGTAAAAAACACCTATATCGAATTCGTAAAGAGAGGATGACCTTTCCATTTAAATCAAGATCCGTAACGTATTAATTTATTCCGCGTCATTTCTTATTAAAAAAATTTGAGCTACTAACTACTTAAAGCGTATGACTGGAATTATTAATCATGATTAACGACAACGGTTCATTTTTATGTTGCTAATGTTAAAAAATCAGATGCGCGGTTAAAAAATTCCGTTCCTATTCCTAATCAACTTAACGCTATACCTTAATTTGCCAGCAATAAATCCTTCCTAGATTATTTCTTGTGGGTTCTTTTACTCCGGTTCGTTGGAAATCCTTTTGAGCCACTTGACCATGCCCTTCATTTGTAGCTGTTGGGCGTTAATACTCCTTCGCAGTCTCTTTAGCTCCGATGGGGGTATTCGTTTCTCAGTCTTTGCCTCGCATCTGAATCTGAGAAGATCCTCAATCTCATCTTTCGTTTCTACAAATCGGAATCAAAGAAAAGGATTAATTCAATTCCAAAATTCTCATTTACTTTTTTTAGTAGTTTGAAAGAAGAAGAATAGGGCCCTACCTTTCCAACAGTTGGAACTCCGTTGTATAATTGCGTCAATCGCCGTGGAAGGGGAGAAGACTTCATTCTCCTTGTGATTATTAATCGTAAGGGGTGTTGGTGCTCGAGTGACGACTGGTGGGACTCCTTCCTTATTCCGACTTTCGGGTGGAGGAATTTTACCATCTGGAAAAATCAGAATATGAACATGTCAATTTGCAATCTAGAATTACGGTGTGGTGACTCACTTGGAACGGATGAGGGCGAGGATGGTGAACCTGGTGACCTCGTCTCTGGGCCTGAAGCGGCATAGCTTGGGACGTACTTTGGATACGTAATGACTGGACTCCTCCCACGGTGTGTCAAATTTAAAATCTTTTCCAGATTCTCACTATTCATTCCCAAGCGATTCGGAATTGGGGTTGCGGATTCCGGTGATTCAGCTGCCGCCAATTCCTTGGACTCAGTGTCACTAGCCACCGCCACGGTGGTTAGGAGATCAGAAGATTGGCAGCAGCTCCCGTATCTCAGAGGGTCTGGAGGCAGGGTAAGGGACAGCGACCGGTAGAGACTCGGATGCTTCCGCTCAGAGACTGGAGGAAGGGAATGACGACGAGTCCTTCCTCCATCACCGTTTGGTAACAGATGCTTCATAATATTACCATCCGCCATGTCCCACGGTTTCTTTTCCCCACTCACTTTACGCCCTCTCTTCAACCTCGCAATTCGTTCCGCTAGTTTTAGACGCCAAATCTCCTCTCGTCCTTAAATATGAATTCAAAATCAAAATGAGAATTATACTTCCACGTATTTTGTAATATTGAGAAGCGAGCTTGAGTTGAGGTCTCACGGTATTTTTCAGACTTGGAAGCTGCTTTCATGTCCAAGTTCGTCATGAAACTGACCAGTTGTGGATTGCTGACACTTTTCTTCAGTGATGGGTCGTCGAAAGCAGTTAGTAGCAGATGCTTCTCTACTTCTTCGCTCATTGACTCTTCTTCTTTTCCCGCTACATTTCCGCTGCGTAATTTGATTGGCGGCAGTGTTTTCTTCTTGTAGCGACTGAACAGGATTTTTAAATCAATTTCTAAGGGAAATTAAACAAAATTAATTTAGAGTTGGCCTGATTAATACCACTACATCCACCATCACCTGGTGACAATGATTGTTCTTCTCATGTACTTTGCTTACCCTTCTTTTCTTTTGGAGGAACCAACTTGAGAAAGCTCAGGAATCGTTCCTTGGCATCGTTGGCTTTCTGTATCTCGGCAATGCGTACCTCCTTTTCTTTTTTAAATGCCATGATGGATTCCTCAACGATCTTGTCTTCGTCTATATCTGTTGCTGTCGAGATTGGAGCTATAGAACCATCCGGTGGATTTACATGTTCATTCTTGTCCTGTTCTGTATTGCTGGTTTCAAAAGGAACTATAAGGAATTTCGTATCAGGCTCAATTGGAACTGGTGTAGCACTTTGAACTTCAGACGGAGGACTTGGAGAGTTGTCATTGCTTCCGGGGGAGGCACAACTACTATTTTGTTTTAATTTCCTGACAGTAGTTGGTTGCACGGGAGAAGCGTTGCTGGAATTCACAGGTGAAGGTATGATTAAGACTCGTGGCTCCGTCGGAATACACCCCACTTCCTCTTTGATCTTAACTTCTATAGGAGTTGGAGACACAGGAATAGGAGATCTTCCCACGCCAAACCGTGAAGGGCTCTTAATTTTGACAATCACAGAATTCCTCCCTTCTAGTTCCCCTTCTTGTGCGTAGCGGGATTGAGATTTAGATTTCTTTCTCTCTTCGAGTTGACGCGGTGACATATTCTCGCTGCATAAATTGGCAATTAGGAATGCCGAGTTTGGTCTCTTCTCCTGAGGATGGGCGTGATGTAGATCCGTAGAGGCTCTGGGACAGGACAAGGACTCGACCGGTGGTGCCTTCAACGCCCTCATCAAACTTAAATCCATGGCTTCATTCACATCCTCCAGGGCCTGCTTCGGCTTCTGTGGGGAGAGTGCATTGAAGAGATCATTTCCATTTCTTCCACTAGGAGGCCTAGACGATTCCAACTCATTCACGACGACGGAAACGGATTGAATGTAATTCCGATTCCGTTCAACTCCTTTTCCAGGGTCAATATACCGAGAGAGGCGAGGGATTGTGACAAAGTCTGAGGATGGTTTGCCGCTGGAAGTATTCTGGAGGTGTGGCATCTTTGGAAGGGATGATGGGCCTGCCGGCATGCCCAAGCGTTTCCGTGAAGCACCATCAACCGGTTGGTTATTGAGGATACTTGGGGTCGAATCATAATACTTCCCTTCTAATCCTTGGACAACAGGATGGGGTGAAGTTGAATTCGAGCTGGTACGACTCCTATTCGTATTCACAGTCCGAGAGAGAGAGTGGGTGGGAACATCAGAACTGACGCTAGGTGATTCTGAAGTTTGTAGCAGCGGGTGTGGATGAGGTTGAGAGAAATAGGATTCCACAGCACTCTTGTAACTGCGACAGAAATAAATTTCAGATTAACATTAGATCAAATCTGATTACCCAGAATAAATCCGTTAGAATTAGATGTAAACTTACTTGTTGCCAGCTATAGCAGAAAGATATGCCTGGTAGCGTACATAGTCGGGGTTTGTTATTGTGGATGTTGGAATCCATGGGAATTGGGAACCACCTTGGTGAATTGCTCCGGAAAGCATAGATTCGAGTCCTGGCGGTGCTGGGGTTGGGTATGGAAAATGATCCAAGTGGTTGGATCCTCCCCAATGGTTGAATGGCCCGTAGTTTAAATTCGAGGTCAAAAGTGACGCTGGTGCCTCTGGCTTGTGGGAGTGTCTAAGGGCTTCCAGGTGCGGGAGACAGGTCACTCCAACCAACTTTGTTGGATCCTTCAAATAAACAAAAAACTAAATTCACTGTAAATTCATTTGTATTCTATAAAATCGCATTTAAATTTTAATTCTATTTATCAAAGGTTCAAGTCTGTTCGTGGTTAAACGGAGAGGCGCATAAAACTGTTAAATACACTTGACTGTATTACTTTCCTTCTAGGTAAGCAGTAAAACAGTAGGAGAAGACGCCAGCTCATATTCATCTCCAGTGTGGACCAGAATCCATTAGCAATTAAGAGTGTACGGTACAGGTAGGTGCTGTGAGTTGCTTTATTTAGTCAGCGAGGATGTAAACGAGTAAATGCTTATCTATAAATAACCAATGAGTTCCTCCGCTAGTAATTTTCCACTCCAGAAATAGAAAACACAAAATATTTCATTTCATTCACAGAAATCGTTACAAGATAGAAGGGCGCGTCTCTCTTTGTCATTCTCAAAAAGGGCCGAGTTCTAAAACTCGATTAACTGCCACTCCTACCGAGTTTTATGACGATTGATTTAAGGTTAAAAGGGCAGAAACTGGAATCTAAAAACAGGACTCCGCAGGAGGCTGAATGTCGAAAAGCAAGAAAACGCAGGAGGGCTTACCCTGTGACCGATGGAGTTTGTGCTTGTCGTCGTCGCGAATGCCGCCATAGGAGCGACGGTAACAATCGGAACTCCTGCACCCTGTAGAAGCAGAGCATGTTGATCAGCAATACTCCTGGAAGGGGACTTCGCGCTACTTGGACTCTTTGAACTCACGGTTGACCGTTCGGGACTGTTTCCTTTCCCCAAATACTCAGTGACCAGAGGACGACGAGAGAGTGTATGGGGGTTGTGATTTGGGGGTTGACTAGATGAGATCTGAATACCGTATTCTGGAATGGAATTTCGTATTGTAACTCCATGGTAGGGCTCCTTTCGTCGAGGTACGACCAGAGGTTCTGTAGGAGGGCATCTGGGCAGCTGCAAACAATTCAAAATTCCGTTTCATAAAGTTAAAAGGACCAAAGGTCAAGTGCTATAGGAAAGTAGGAGAGGTGATATCGAACTGAAATATTGACGAGACACGCACCTCTCCCACCCAAAGTGGGAGAGGCGCGTGTGCACAAATATCAATTCCCAGAAAAATCCGACTAAAAATCAGCAGAGGTCAAAGGTTCCTCCTAACTTTTGAACTGGGGATTCTTCTAAAGGGAAACAGTACACGTAAACTTACTTGTGTGTCTCCCGAAGGAAGTCGAGCAACGGTGGCTTCCATACTATTCTCTGGCGGAGGAGGTCGGGACATCCAATTGAAGTGCCGCTTCTGGATTGGCAACCCCCATCGATCGTATTCTGAACTTTGAGCCCACAATGTTTCAGAACAGTCGAGACAAACAACTGCAAGGGGACTCTTTCCCAATGTCAAACTACCGCGTGGTCGCTCTTTCATCAAGAATGGAAATTCCTAAAAATGGAAACGAAAAACATTTATCAATTGCCTACACTGATGTCATCTCAATCTATTTCTATCTTACTACTAGAGCAAACCACGTCAACCATTCATTTTCAGGGTCACCTGATGATAATAATCGTATTGTTGATTCACTCCATGTTTATTTACCTGAAAGGGTAGAGCTCGAACTCGCTTCCTATATGTCTCAATGGAACAGACGCTGCAAATGAAACTGTTGAGACTGTACTGCCGATCCTTGACCAAAATGTTCCTTTTCTCGAAGGCTATCCACTGGGCTTCGAGGGACGCCTGACAGAAGGCACATAGGAACGTCGTACCGTCCTGGACAGAAAAATTTGCTCCGGCAGGGGATGACTTCAACTTTGCCAGGAATGGGTAAAATGGTCGCCCTGGTATTGAACGCGGTCGTGCGTAAACTCGCTGTGCCCATTCCTTTGATGATGGCATCCCGCAGGTGTAGCAAGTTATTGTGAAGGTTGTTTCTTCCCCAACTTGATGGGATGATGGACCCTTCATTACCCCCATGGCTACGGGTGGCGGAACACTGATCACAGCACTGGACATGTGACACTTTCACTTATCAACAAACTGAATAGTGCATAAGTTGGGATTTGTGTCTTTATTGGATGAGCTCGAGTTTGTTACTCTCCGAGGCTGGAGAACGCAGTGATAAGTGATGGGGATTTTCGCCTCCGTTTTGGGTAATGCTTTCCGTAACCCGTTTTCGTTTTTTGCATTATCTGATTCAATTATGGTTGATTGTGTCCAGAAACAAGGCTTTTATCACCTCGCAGTTCAGCTGTCTTGTGCCTCCCGTCTATTTCTAGGGAACGCTGCATGAGGACGAGTTGAATAAGTGAGGGTGGCAAATGCCAATGAGCTTCCCCCTAATATTTCGGCAGTGCGAGATCCCGGCGGCGACACGCAGAACTTCGACAGCCACCTCCGAGTACACCGTGCTGTTTTACTGAACCGATTCCAGCTGATTCTTTGCAAAGTCTCGCCAAATCTAAAACAAAAATAAGATTTCATATATTTAACATTTGCATTTTAATGAGATGTCACTCGTCTTCTGAGCGACGAGCACAGACTATCACCATTTTACATGAAATGAAATGACAATAAAACTCACACTTAAATTAGAAAACTAGAAACCAATTAGAGTCAGGAGATTCTCCCGTCCGAAATGGAAATGGCTGTTACCCATGCTGCTCCTATTTACTTATTATAACTACTAATTGCTTCTGGTCACCGAAGTGTCTTATAATTTCTCATCTCGATTTCATCCGTCATGTCACTCTCACGACACATTAAAAGTGGAAACATAACGAAAGCGGCCCATGAAGCTACTAACTAGCGTTGCTCAACCAAGTCTAAGTCAAAATTACTTTGGACACACCACCTTGTACCGTCAAAATTAATACCGAACGATGACGATGGTGGGGGAGGCGACAACAGTTTGGGAGAGTAGTTGAGAAAAATCTGGTTTGCGTGAATGAAATCCAGTTTCTAACCAGAATTTGAATTGACTGGGATTGGGAGGTGGTGGTGATAAGGAAGGACGATTACTTTTTGGAGAGGACAAAAGCAAAATGAGTACGAGATGAGGAGCTCTTCTCTGACTGCCTTCACTGACTGTAGTTATTACAAACCATAACCCTATATAATATACCAGCTTTTTTCAGATGATTCGACAACACAACAGGATCATACTAAAAAAAATTCACATTCGCGGGATAATAGTATAATAATCAGGTTCTAAATGCCAGTCATTGCCAGTTTGCTGGTAAAAAAACACAAAGGCATTGTTGTAATTTTGTAGTAATCTATCACGGAAAGACCTTCGCGCCATTCACCAATCGTAAGGAAATTAGCCAACGGCACGCTAAGCTTGGGCTTTGTTGGCTTGGTTAGGTTAACCTTACCTAAACTAAAACTAGAGTAAAGCCCTTAAATGCGACACCACTATTATTGCGCTCAGAAATGACGAACAAGCGTAGACGTGATACGTTGTTAAAGGTTATATGAGATGACTCTCACCCCAGGTCAGTCTCAGCCTCTGCAAACGCGCCCAACCTCCCAACAATCTTGCTGTTGTCAGCAAGATTGTAAACTAGAAGTGCTAAAGGTTCGCAATGGTATTAAAATTAAATAAAAGTTCAATTAGTGAAGGTATTCATTCCCAAATCACCCATAATGCAGTTTACATACGAATTGCAATTTGCAATGGAGTATAAATATTGATTTGTTTACATAACTAACCTTTGACACTTTGGAGTTTACATTGTGTTCCTTCTCCTTTTCCTTTCCAACGAGAATGGGTAAATGGTTGTTGATATTTAGGAGGGAGGAGAGTAATTGAAGTAAATTCATCACTACACTTTTGCTAATCAATCAAATTAAATGAAATGGAAAAGATGATTGCGTAAACAGATTGCTTTTGAATTTTCGCAGAATTAAGAAAGGAGGAAGAGATTTTGGCTTTTGGCATAAGGAGAAAAAGAGAAAGCGACGCGGAAGAAAATGGAGAAAGCGATCCAGTAATCCCCTTTTCACTTCCTAAAACTTTAATTCAAGTTAGTTAATTTTTCTAAATTTAATCCACTGGAACGTGTCATACACATGATGAAGGCCATGTATAAAATACCGTAAATTATTGGGGCAATGAGCTACCTGTTATAAGGCCTGGGGAAAATACCACAAATGGGGCGAGTTAAGACTATAAGCCTGGGGTACTCTGAGATACGTTAAAACTAATCATGCACCCCAGAAAAGGCCAGAAATCGATTGGGTCACTATTGATATTGTGGATATTGTGAGACAAGTCGTCTATGACTTCCAGTCTTATCTGTGCGAGAGCCTAGAAGAAGTCCTAGGCTGGGTCTTACGATGTGCAGATTATATAATTAACCTTCACTTTTTTGTGGGGTCATAGCGCTAGGTCAGCGATGAAGCGATAGGTCAACATGTGACCTAGCCTATGCAAAGCGCCTTGACCTGCTAAAAAAAATGAGCTATTACTCGACCAAATCGGTTGAGTGGTTTAGGAGGAGTAGCAGGACAAACAGACAGACAGACAA
>JAQIWD010000553.1:0-19763 GCA_034694825.1 Anurida granaria
CTAGCCGCACCCTAGGCACCCGCCCTCAATGACCGCGCCTGGATATTTGATTTTTGATTCGCCATTTTGAATTTTGATTCGCCAGTTTGAATTTTGATTCGCCATTTTTAATGTGCGACATTTAATTTAGGTTTGACACGGGCATGTCTCGCTTATTTTGGGAAAAGGGTCGTCCTGGATTGGGTTTGAGAAAAAGGTCGTCCTAGGATGGGTTTGAGAAAAAGGGTCGTCGTGGGATGGGTTTGGGGAAAAGGTCGGTTCCCGGAATGGCCTACCTGGGGTAGGTTTGGAAAATCTATTTTTCAGTGGTTCAAAACCACGACGCACCTATCTACTTATGGAATATAACTTTTGCCAACATACGAATATTTTTCTCATGTATGGAATATGGATTTTGTCCATATACTGAATATAACTGTTGGCTGTATACGGAGTAAATTTTTTTGACCATTTGCGGAATACCACTTACAAAATATAACTTTTGTCCATGCATAAAAGATGATATGCCCATATAGAAAGTATAACTCTAACTTGTGCCGATGTACGGGATATAACTTCTCTTTACGCAAGAAATATAGGTACAGTATATTTTCCAAGTACAGTATTTAACAACTATTGTTCCTTTACAAAATATTGCTCTAGCCCGTATACTGAATACAACATTTGTCCATTTATGAAATATAACGTATGCCCAGTTAACGTTTTTATACAATTTGACCCCGGTCAAAATATTAACTTTGGCTTTGGTCGGTATTTTAAATTTAACTTTTAGTCCTTATGCATTTTGAGTCACGATTGAATTTGACTCACAGGTTGAATGGACATCGATTCTGACGGTGATTGATCTCTACCCAACTAAATTACAAGAATATGGACATTTGGGACTTGGAAAATTCTGGAGGTCCAAAAAATTTGAGTCCCGACCAGACTGCATCCTACTTACAATTTCCCGGAAATGTCCTCACCTGTCGACAATGGTAGTTTCAATTATGGATGCCAGCAGAGATTGTCTTAATGACTTCATTCATTTACCTCCAGTACGTGCGTGAGCGGGTGTCCACGTCCACATTGCTCCTTATTGTCAATCTCGGCCCCGCATCCTTGCGCAACATCTTCATAAGGAGAAACGCATTAATTCTAAAGTGCGACTATAAGCAACACAACTTGGAACTTGATCCTGTTACCATCCAATGGATTGAAAACAATTCAAAATCTTATGAAAAAATGACGCATGAAATTGCACAATTGATTGGGCAGCCAGACTGGACCCCTCTGTCTGATGCCAAGTTCAAGGAAATTTGCAATTTGAAAAAAGCGTACTAATGGATTGGCACAAAACTTGGAATAATTGTGACGTAAGTAGTTCAAGTTTTTAATTGTTTTTTTCACGTCAATAAAAGTCGGCCGTGTTTACTGTTGACATCCGCAGTTAATATTTTGGACATTCTGCCTGGACTCTGGACAGGGTTTAACTGGACCTTGACGCATAAACTGAACTTTGTATTTTTGATCCGTGGAAGGAGGGAGTGACCTCAAACAAGGATGTCTGCTTGTCTCCCTTCTGTCCATTCAGTAGTTTTGGGTTTTATCTTCACCTTTACTCTCATTATGATTCAGCATCCCTCTAATCTCTCCAGCAGCGTCATTTCAATTAAGTTTACGTGGAATTTATCATTAGCAGGTGAGGAAACGAGAGCAGGGCAAATGAATGAAGGACATGCGCTGAAATATTTGTAACAATTTTATAGCTTACTTCAAAGAATTTGAAACAATGGCATTTGACGTATACAACATTTCCGTAATAAACTTTTAATGTACGAAATTTCCAACTAATTGTAAGGTTATTCGACAACTATTGAACACTACTCAGAAGGTCAAAAGAAGGACGAATTCTTGCAGCGAGTTTAGGAAGGCAGGACAACAATGAAGGAGGACGCAACTAGACATGATGATGATTATGCTCAACCTCTTGGCTTTTTTGGAACAAAGTGGAACGAAATGGACTTTGAACCCGACTCAACTCGCATCCTCTTATTCTCCTATTCATTCCAACAAATCTGGACCGGATCTCTTATGTCCACCCATCTTGTCGTGACATGTGACTTTCCAGCAAAATACCAAACACACCCACACAATCAGCAAAATAATAGACTTTGGTCCCCCGCGGCCGTGTCAATGACGCTGTTAGTTTTCCACTGCTTCTAATTTAACTTTTAATTACATGAAAGAACAGGATTGAATTTCGCCTGATAAGCAATGAAGGCTTCGGTTATTTTATGACATTTGCAGGTCAGCGCTTCGTGATTTGAGAACAATGGCCGTGCAGTGGGTGCAGTATGGATAATTAAACGTAGGATTCTAAAAAAAACTCAAAGATTTCCAAACTTTCCATACAATTTGCAAATTTTTAGGTTTCCAAATTATATTTTCCATCATCAATGTGAAGGAAGAATGAGCGAAAGTGAAAATTTGATTTTGTGGTATTTGGATTCGCATTTTATCAAAACCGCTGCTCCTGCTGATTCTGCAACCAACGATGGGATGAATGGTTTCCATAAATAGGCAGAGATAGATGAGATGGGAATTCCACCGCACGCTGACTTTGCTCAACTATTTCTGGACTTTGGACCTGGGAGGATGGTCTCCCTCATTGTTCTCCCGTTCCAATCGCAATTTGCAAAACTGAGACGAGGTTTCGCGAATTTATCCCACAAGGAACGTCTCTGTGGCTTTCGCTTTTGCAGACAGACGCTTCTCTTCGTAGTTGCTGGAAGTTTATAGGTCAATCCAATCATATGCAAATTGAAGGCACAAACCAAAGCCAAATTAAACCGATGCTCATTTTTGCGAGCCTTGCTTTATGCATTTTGTAAATTCTAATGCGAATTTGAATTCAGGAAATTTGACGTGATGTTCACAAATTGCTGAACTTTCCAGAAATTTTAATTTCTTTCCTTTAAATGCGTAATACAAAAACAATGTTTAATGAAGGATTTCAGTTTTTTAATTGGATGCAACAAACGCCGCAGAAAGAGAAAGCGAGGCTTTAGAAAGACGGACGCACCAGTGCAGTCGTCCTTTGTACGAAATTGTTATATTTTTGGAAAGTGATTCCATTGTTACTCCAATTTCTGGGAAAAGGTGTTCAAGTTGATTTTGTTATTTTGTATTGTAAGTTTTGGGACTTTGCCCTGACTGACGCATGTGCGCCCTAATATCCATCGACCCCAGAATACCCGAGATATACTCTAACATTGAAAGAATACAAGAAGGTTAGATAGGAAGGAGCCTAGACTAGACAGGAACACACACCAGTTTTCGTTGGATCCAATTGGTTGGGGAAAGTAGGTGGAGCACATGACAATAGTTAAGGTTGAGGAAGCTTCTTTCCCATTTACAATTATCCATTGTTCTATCATCGCCTTCATTTACAAACCCCAGTGAGGTGGTTGGTTGAAAAGTAATTGTGTCATTTCATGGGAATTTGACGTATTGAACATTTGACTCGCTTGATACACTTCCATTGAACAGTGGTGAACTCTAAAGGAATCTAAAGTCTGTTGGTCATAGTACAAGAAATAAACATCCACCCACACCCGCACAACAGCCACTACTGCCACTGCCACGCAACAGTTTGCAAACATTCG
The DNA here is from genome assembly GCA_034694825.1 of Anurida granaria. Lineage (NCBI taxonomy): Eukaryota > Metazoa > Arthropoda > Collembola > Poduromorpha > Neanuridae > Anurida > Anurida granaria. The sequence continues at coordinate 3,648 of JAQIWD010000553.1, forward strand.
TCTCGCCTTTTTGCACACAAACAGTTCAGTTTTGGCAAGACGCTACACTTGCTCACAACCCCTTATTGTCTCCTACTCCGGCATTCTTTTATGAATTGCAACAATTGAACTTCATACCCTCCTCAGTTTATGAGAAAAGTTAATAGTGTGTAAAAATAAGCAGAACAAGAGTAATCAATTTACGCAAAACTTTCTCCAAGTGTCATCGGAACTTTGGCCGAAAACTGAAATTCCCAATAGTTTTGTCGTGGAATTGAAGTGAAGTTGACATCTGTTATGGCATTATTGCTCGCTTTTCGAAAAAGTAGTGTATACTCGAGACGTAAGAAAATATTTAAAACTTACAACACATTTAAAATATCAGAAATTTTGTAACATTGATTGTAAAATGAAATTTTTAATTTTTTTCAAAGGAGTTCCATTGATTTTCCAAATTGGAAATGCTGGAGGACTCGTCCCATCTGCAACCACCAACCAAGGGATCCGAGTCGCATTATTCCGGTAATCATTTCGAAATCATCTTCTTTTTTTTAAACAAAACTGACATTTCGTAAAATTAAAAAAAAAACGATCAAAAATTTGCATAAAAATTGGAAATGATAACAGCGGACAAGTAAGCTTAAAATTTGGTATTTTAATGTTTTCTGCAGGACCGGCAGTGCTGGAGTAAGGGCCGGCCCCTTTGAATCCCCTCAACTCCGCCAAAGTTCAACTAGCCTTGGGGTCATCCAAAATCCTGACCCCACGACCGAAGTATTTGAACCTCCGCAGCATGATTGGCACACCCGTAGGTCGAAGGGATTCTCTGGAGTGTAAATTATTTGAAGGGTCTAATGCATTTTAAAATTCGTTTTTCAGAATCGCAGCATAAGAAGGCTGCCCTGGAGAAGCGGATCATCCCAGCCCTGACAGCGATCACCAAAGTTTATGACTTCTTGACGCTCCCCGTCTACGCCGCTGTTCAGCAACCATGGAAAGCGATTGCTCTTCACAATTCCATCAAAGTACGTTGTTGGCCCCTGCCAAGAAGCCCAGACTCCTTAATTACCCCGATTACATTTTAATTGTCGATTGTAAATTCGTTCTCAGGCTGTTACAGTTGACGCTGATAAGCGAGTCTATACCTCAGCGATCCCGCATTGTAGACTCCACAAGGAATTGGATTCCGCAGGCGTCTTTACAATGGAAAAATTGTTTCGGCGTGCCATCGAGCTCCATGGGGAGAAGAAGAGTTTGGGCGTGCGTGAAATTTTGGGAGAAGAAGAGACCTTGGACGCTGTGACTGGAAAGTCCATCAAAAAGTACAATTTGGGAGAATACACCTGGAAAACGTACAATCAAGTGGATATGGACGTACAGAATCTGAGCCGGGGCTTCGGGCTCCTCAATCTCAAGCCCCAAGAGAAAATCGCAATTTTTGCGGAAACACGCGAAGAATGGTTCAACACGGCGATGGTTTGCTTCAAGAAAAACTTGCCAAGTGAGTTCTTTTTTTTTTTGCATTTGTCCAAATTATCCCTTCCGGCAGTTTGAAACTCTCGTTTTCATAAGCCGAAAGTATGTGGTTCTTACGGTTATAAAACCAGAATGACTCCCGTTGACCCCACCATTACAACAATATGATGCAGGGGTCCTAATAGTGTGCTGATAATCTTCAACAGTTGTCACCGTCTTTACGACCTTGGCTGACGAAGGGGTCATCCATGCCCTTCAACAAACGGAAGCCTCCACCATCGTCACCTCTGAGGAATTGATGCCCCGATGCAAAGAAATCCTTAAAAATGTTCCTCAAATTAAGCAATTAGTTTACATGGAGAAGCCCAAGTACTCGAGCTGGGATGCTGCGAAGAAATTACCGAATGACGTCCGGGTCTTCACTTATGCCCAACTCCTGGATGCTGGTGGGAAAATGGCGCCGGTTGCCCAAGGTTAGCTGACATTGTTGATATTGTGGGTTGCTTGACGTCTAACCTCCATTTCATAAATCCATAGACGAAACCGAAGTCCCCAAACCAGAGGATTTGGCAATTGTCATGTACACATCCGGCAGCACTGGAGTCCCGAAAGGCGTAATGATCTCCCACAAGAATCTGATCGCGGCCTTGAAGGCATCCCTTGACGTAACATCGCTTGTGGGGGAGGTCCAATCAGATGACACGTATGCGGCGTATCTTCCTCTAGCACATATCATGGAGTTGATGTGTGAATCGATGACGTTTATTCAAGGCATTCCAGTAGGTTACAGTTCACCACTCACCCTTACAGACAAGTCTCCAGGGGTCAAGGAAGGGTGCGTTGGAGATGCTTCTCTTATCAAGCCCAGTGTCATGCCGGCAGTTCCAGTAAGCCTTTTCGGAGAAAAAATTTATTGCATTTCTGCTCCTTCTACATTTTCTTAATCCGTTTTGTAAATCCCAGCTTGTCGTGGAACGTATCTGTAAAGGGATCAAAGAGAAAGTGTCGGAATCAGGACCCTTCAAGGAAATTCTATTCAACTTTTTCATGGATTACAAAATCAATTGGAAGAAATTGGGTTACGGGACGCCCCTGGTGGACAGAATCTTCTTCAGGAAAATCACCTCTCTGGTGGGTGGGCGCATGAGGTTCATGGTCGTGGGCGGGGCCCCACTTGCACCAAAAACCCAGGAATTCATCAGTGCTGCCCTTTGCTGTCCCATTGCCATCGGGTATGGTATGACTGAGACGGCTTCAATCGGTGCTCTGACGTTATGTAAGTTTAATTCTCTCCATTCGGAAGCTCTCGGAGTCATTCGGGCTGAAGAAATGTCATTTTCTGATCGCTGATTTTCGTTCTTGTCGCAGATTATGATTTGACTGTGGGACGAGCTGGGGGACCAATCAGCTGCAGTCATATCAAGCTCGTGGATTGGGAAGAAGGAGGATACCGAGTCACGGACAAGCCTTACCCCAGGGGAGAAGTGTACATGGGAGGTGACAATGTGGCCATGGGGTACTACAAGCGACCAGACTGTACGGATTTCTTTGTTGAGGATGGGAAACAATGGATCAAAACTGGGGATATTGCGGAAGTACATCCAGATGGAGTTTTCAAGATTATCGGTAAGGATGATGCTGATTTTGACCTCAAGGAATCTGATTTCGGAGGATCTTGACTTTTGACTTTATTGATTTGTAGATCGGAAGAAAGATTTGGTAAAAATCTCCACCGGGAAATTCGTGAGCCTTGGAAAAATTGAATCTGTCCTCAAGGCGAGTCCTTTCGTGGAGAATATTTGCGTCTATGCGGATTCAAGTAAGGATCACACGGTGGCCATGGTGGTCCCGTTGCGTGTCCATGTAAGTCCATGACATGACCTCATTTTGTTGACTCCTCCTTTCATTCGCATCGGATGATTAATTGTCCATTGATGATTCCAGGTTGAAAAGTATGCCGAGGAAATGGGAGTCGAGTACGAGAATTACACGGCACTCTGTCGGGATCCCTTAATTCGTGAAGCGGTGCTGAACGATATCCAGGAACAAGGGAAGTTGCTGAGTCTTCACAAGTATGATATCCCGCAGGCTGTTACCCTTTGTCCAGAACCTTGGATGCCCCAGTCAGGACTCGTCACTGCAGCTTTTAAAATCAAACGGAGCAATGTTTACAAGAATTATAAAATTGAAATTGAGGAAATGTACGGATCGAGGCGATGATCTTTGACCCCTGATCATGTTCATCACGGTGGGCACAAGGTGCGTGTCATCCTGGCACGCTCATCCACTCAATCTATATTTTGATCAACAGCGAAAGTTAATTAATTTTGCCGTCAGTCTAACGCACCACCTTTCGATGAATTTTATTTTTTGTATAATACTAATTAATTAACTTATGCTAGGATAAGAATTGTGTATAATAAAGTACCGTGTCACGTTTGAAGAAAGAAAGGTCAGATAATTGTTGACATTTATTTGTTATTGTTGATGATGTAAACAATGGATTCCCGGGGGTAGAGTGACGAAGGTATTATGAAGTTTCATGTTGCAACCTGTAGAGGTCGTCCCTCCGTCCTTTTGACATGAGAGAGAGAGTGAGGGAGGAGTTGGGAAAAGTGCCGAACAAAGTAAAAGAATTCAAGTTTACAAAAGATAAAGAAAGTTGATAAACTTTAACTTTTTAATTCGTTCTTCTAATCTCAATTAATTGAATGGAGCAAGAATGTTAAAGTGAGTCCAAGGTCACGACGGGTGAGCTCAAGCTTAATGAAAGGCTCAATCTAACAAGGAAGACCCATACCAATGTAATCATTGTGAATGTCTGTCAACGTTAATTATACACAGAATTATTTTATAAGTTTAGTTTAGAACAAAGTTCCTCGATTATTAGGTTAGGTAGGTAAGGCCAAGTCCTGGTTAAACTGACCATTTGATTCTACGAAAAGGATACACAGCTAGGTAAGTGCAGCTAACGAGCTTTGAACACATGGAATTTGATTTGGTTTAACTTTGTTTTGATTGTATTGTATTGCAGGTGACCTTACGGTCAACAGTATATAAGTCAAAATGTTACCACCTGTTGATGATGAAGATCGGAGGTTGCGGATTCTTAAGTTAGAAGAAACCGTGACACACCCCAGAAGTGTACTTAACGTCGATTGCTTGCTGGTATGTCACATATACATAATTTGAGTATCTTACGACAAAGGTGGGTTAATTGCGTACTAATTAATTGCAGGACTCTGTGCAAGCATTAGTAGCTGACTGTGATCACCCACCTCTCAAGAGGATGAAGAATATTGAGGCCTTTCTAAACAGATGTAAGCAACGTCGTGTCATGACATGATTAGTCATTGGAAGGAACCTTAACTCATTGACACTAATGTTAATTTTTAATAGATAACAAAGAAACCTTTAGTGTTGGAAAGTTACGGATGCGACCAGACGATTTTAACTTAATTAAAGTAATTGGGCGCGGTGCTTACGGAGAAGTTCAGCTGGTGAGTAATCCAGTAGTAACATGTTTAACCTAACCTAACCGCGATGAGAATGAGATTCAATTTATCCTTTGTGGTTGCCTGTAGGTAAGGAATAAAGCAACCCAGAAGGTCTACGCGATGAAGCTTCTTAGCAAGTTTGAAATGATCAAGCGATCCGACTCTGCATTCTTCTGGGAGGAGAGAGATATAATGGCGAATGCAAATTCGGAATGGATAGTCCAACTACACTATGCTTTCCAGGATACAAAGTACTTGTACATGGTCATGGATTATATGCCAGGTAACATTCATTACGAAGCATCAATTGTGTCATGCTTCATGCCTGGATGACATCACAACTCTAAACTTCTAATTGGAATGTTTGTACATTCAGGTGGTGACCTTGTCAATCTTATGTCCAATTACGATGTTCCTGAGAAGTGGGCTAAATTCTACTGTGCTGAAGTAGTCCTTGCATTAGATGCAATTCATTCAATGGGTTTTGTGCACCGAGACGTGAAACCAGACAATATGCTCCTGGATAAACATGGACACTTGAAACTGGCGGATTTTGGTATTATTTTTTTGAATTCTTCAGCAAATCACTCAATGTATCTTAATCATTTTTTTTTACCCAACATCACTAGGTACTTGTATGCGAATGGATGAGGTAAGTGGACGTTTACCAACATGTCAAGTCCCAATTTCTAACGTAATGTATAACCTGTTGGTATTTTCAGAGGGGATTAGTACACTCGGATACAGCAGTTGGGTAAGTTTGTTTTCAGTTCACGTTGACAATCGTCGTAGACCATTTGTGAATTAATTTCCCCTCATTTTCTCATTTTAGAACTCCAGATTACATTTCTCCAGAAGTGCTCAAGTCCCAGGGAGGTGAAGGGGAGTACGGGCGCGAGTGTGATTGGTGGTCCGTGGGAGTGTTTCTTTATGAAATGTTGGTTGGGGACACGCCGTTCTATGCTGACAGCTTGGTGGGTACTTACGGAAAGATCATGGACCACAAGAATGCGCTCAAGTTCCCAGATGATATTGGGATTAGTGCTCAAGCGAAGAAACTGATTTGTGGCTTTCTAACTGATCGCTCCATCCGCCTTGGACGAAATGGTGTGGATGAAATCAAAAATCATCCATTCTTTGTCAATGACCAATGGAATTTTAATACAATTCGGCAGTGTAAGTCTACTGCAGTACTTTCGCAGACTTAATCTCTTTGTTTGAAATTATCAAGTTTTAATTCATTTTTCCAGGTGCTCCTCCGGTGGTTCCTGAATTGTCTGGTGATGATGACACGAGTCATTTTGATGATGTGGAAAAGGATGACAGCCCCGAGGAGGATTTCGTAACCCCGAAAGCATTTGCTGGTTAGAATTCAATTTCGCTAATAGTTGGTGTTTATTAAGCGTCTCTCTCTAAAATATAAATCTGACTACTTTTTAACGTCCGAATGGTACATTTTCACTTTGAACGACAAGTTGGAGATAATCTAAGCTGAAGGCAGATCGTTAGAAGAGAAACGTTTTGACTTAAAAATTAACCTTTTTTCAATTGACCAGACGTTGACAAAGAGTATTAAGTATTTGCAGGCGTATTTAACCTAGGTAATGCCCCCACCGAAGTAATCCTCCGAACGTGTGATTCTTTTGTATCGAGATTCAATTCCTCGTTTAGTCCCATTCCCCAGATCCATTTTTGTTCTTCAGAGAATGGAGAGTAAACTCCAGTCATCTGGGGAGATGATGATGATGAGGACGAGAGCGAGAGTGATCTGAACTCAGAATGTAAACAATAGAAAGTCAAAAAGACGAAAAGTGAAAGGAGTCGAGTTTTTGTAAAGCTCTTTCGAGTCAGCTGTATACCTGTCTCAGGCTGGGCATTTAATTCAAATCTAATTAATTCAATACAGGAAATCATTTACCATTCGTCGGATTCACCTACTCTAGAGATTATCAATTACTCACGCGCTATAAAACTACCGGTTCCTCAGTTCCAGTCATGTTAATAAACGCAGTCGATGGTCACCCACCGATTACGAATGTAAGTTAAGTCATAAGCCAAACTGAGAAATGAATTCGTTGGAAAATTAACTCGTATTCTGTATTACTTCCAGGATGCCAAAAACCACCAGAATAATGTTGGGAGGCTGGAGGAACTGGAAGCCTCTCGGTCTGTCCTTCTGAGTCAACTGGATGCCGTGACCGGGCGGGAAGAGAAGCTCCTTGAAGAAGCAAGAAACCTGGAAAGGACGATGGCCCTACTCCAGCATGAGGTCAAGGAAGCCACAAGGAAAGCCGAAATTGAATTGGAAGCGAAAAAGAACATGGAGAACAGTCTACAAGATCTGAAGCGAAAGTATGAAGAGGAGCAGAGTAAACGATCACGTGAAACGACAAGTAACCAACTCACCCACGACAAAATAGGATTACTAGAAAAACAGGTCAGTTTGAACTCGAATTATTTGATTAACTTTGTTGAAGCCGTTTTAACATTCTTTTGCTTCAACAGTTAGCGGAAGTAAGTGAAAAGTTCAAACAAGAGAGTGATCAGAATGGAAGACTTCGGAAGCAAGTGAGTGAGTTGACCTTTTTAATGACGACAAAGGAACAGTCCCTATCTGAGAAATTAGCGCATCTCCATGAGGTCAAGTCTTCACTCGAATTAGAAATTGCCAAGTTGAGTGCATCACTAGAAAAGGAAGGGGCAGACTCTCACCAAGTCCTTGAACAGAAGATTGAACTGGAGAAAAGGAATCTTTCCATTCAGCAAGAGCTTGAGAAATCACAAGAGCGGGAGAGCCGACTAATTAGTGATTCTAAAGAACTACTGGACAAATTAGTGGATTCAGAAAAGAATTCAACCTCACTAGAACATCAACTAAAAGTGTTAAGTGCCAAATATGAGCAGGAAGTTAAAGCAATTCACAAAGAAATGGAGAGGAGGAGCCCCTCGTCGGAAAAGGAGGATCAAGTCAAAGGTAAAATCCTTTGTTTGTCATATACAACACCTTTTCTTCCTTCCTTTCTCTTTGCTTTCAATTCAATTCTTTCATCTAATCGGAAAAATGCGTCACCAAACTCGTTTTTTTTTTAAATTCATTTCCAAAATATTTATATCATGTTTCATTTTCAATTAATTTAAAGAGAGGCTTGAGCCGAGGCCGCCATGCCTTCCAACCTTCGACATTCGCTTCGCTAGAAAGAAAAACGTAATTGCAATCAAATGTAAAGCGGCTATGCGCAGTACCAAGAACCATCTTTAGATGGTCATGGCAGTACCTACATTTGCCCAAGTAGGGTACCTTGAAATTTTTTTAAATTTATAATGCTCGATGATTTGATTTGATTTGTTAATCCGGAATCCGGCGGAGATTACTACAAATACAATTGCTCAAAATTAGGATTCGTGGAATTGAATCGTATTTTGCGATTGTAGGGCAAGCCGATTACAGATTTATATCAATCAATTTAGTTTTTCTTTTGCAATTTAGTAACATATAACTTTTGTCGCGTTGTGCAAGTGCAAGTGCAAAAATTATTTTAGAACGCTAAGTCGAAGGTTACAAAAGACAAGGTGGAGGAGTGGACATTGCATGACATCCTCAATTCCTTATTCTCTGCTAGGTTTTGTTATTTTAATTTGTTTAGAATTGTTTCAAATTCTAAAATAATTATAATAAAACAAAATAAATCAGGTGGAGAGACAGGCAGTCAGCGTGTAATTCCCAACATGGTTTTGTTTTTTCATCCTACTTGACGCAGTTCCGGTGCAAATTGTTTGAAATAAGGAGTCTAAACAATAGTTTTTGGAATTAATTCCAGAAAATTTCCTACTTTACACAGACACCGCCGATTTGCTAAATTAATTCAATTCTTGTCCGAATTTACGACCTGTAAATTATATTAAGTGCACGGATTCAGCAGGTGAAAACACGTGGATTTTTTTTGTAAATTAACTAAATCTCGATCCATATGCGAATTTCTCATGAGATGGCTTTGTAGTATAAGGTTGTTTTCGTAGGAACAACCGTGGCGGTGAAGCTTTTGTCAAGGGTTAAAACTGACCTTTGATTCTTCGACTTGTAATAATCGTTGACAATGTCCTTGGACTTTGTTCCGCGTATTCCTTTGCAGTCCAACTACGGAATTGGGACTATAATTTGCAATTTTATGACTTTCCATGGGCTTTCTCTTTCCACATTGTCGCCAACTTCCCAAATATTATCCTTGGAGAATCTTCCTTTTAATTTGGTCCACTTTTTTCCTTCACGATCCCTTACCGTGCTCCGTTCTGAATAAGATGATGAATTTAATTTAAATTTGATTAAAAGTGAAATCAAAATCCCATGTTTAAATCATTTTCATTATCTGACTACGACATTGACATTGACGACGGAAAGGTGGAAGTTGTAGGAAGGAAAAAGTACCTGGTAACCAACTCTATTTGGAGTTATTTTAAATCCACGTTGTAATTTTTTGCAGTCTCCTGGAACTGGGCCAAACGAATAAATTATTTCCTTTCCCAATTTTTATTGCAGGGAACCATAAGCATAAACAGCTTCCTTATCGCCGACTAACCTGCTTCCTCTTTTCTTTTTGGTTTTTACACTCTTTTTACGTAATCTGTTTGCCGACGAAATTGGTGGGACGGGTTTTACCTTGAAGCATTTTTATGTGGAAAACTGATTGTCTCTTGTTTTGTTTTTCCAGGATTGCAAGCCAAATTAAATGAAGAGAAATCCGCAAGACTTGAAGCGGAGAATCATGGCCAAGAAATTGAGAGACAAATGTCCATGCTGTCTGTTGATTATCGTCAAGTTCGAGCCGAGCTGCAAAAACTTGAGGGTTCCTTTAGACAAGAAGTGGAGAAGACGAAGGGTCTCTTGGTCCAACTGGAACAAGAAGTTCATCGAAGGGCTCAACTCCATTCAGATTTGAGTCTCCAAAGTTCAGAGATCTCACTACTCAAGACGAAAGAGAAACAGTTACAACGAGACATTGCAGAGACACGAGAGACAAAGAAGTCCCTTGAGGAGGATCTCCAAAAAATTAAAACTGCCAAGGCTGTGGACGATTTGCAAATGAAGGAATTGCAAGAGCAGTTGGACACTGAAATGCACTTTTCGGTAACGTCCGATTTTTTCGAATGCTTACTAAAAAGTGTGTTTGATTTCCCATAGATTGAACTTTATATTTCACTTTTTAGACCCTGTACAAAGCCCAATTGACAGACCTGCGTGAAGATTTCGAGGAAAAGCGGCGACAGAATGCGGATTTGGAAGAAGAAAGGGAAGAATTGACGCGACAACTTCAAGCTTCCATTGCCCGGGCAGATAGTGAATCCTTGGCCAAGAGCATCGCCCATGAAACGATTGCAGAATTAGAAAAGGAGAAAACAATGAAGGAATTAGAAATTAAGGATCTCTTTGCCCGACACAAGACTGAAGTTTCGAACAAAGACATCCTACTGAGTTCGGCACGTGCCAATTCCGAACGATTTCGTCAAATCCAACTTTTTCCGGGTCTAATTTTTAACTTGTTGAATTTTTTATAGCTGCGAGACAAGGAATTTGAATTCAAGAGATCCATGGAACAACTCAAGACTGAGCATGATGAGTTGATACAAGAATTACAATCTGCTAAGCAAGGTAAAGAAAACTGGCATGTGTTGATCAATATCAATCAATTTGGAAGAGTTGCACATTTTTTACCTTATTTGCAGACTTGGAAAGGTCAAGTGACGAGGAGACAGTCGAGAGACTAAGAAAACAACTCCAGACGGAACAACTCCTCAAAGCCCAAGCCGTGAATAAATTGGCTGAGATTATGAACCGGAAGGATCTAAACCTAAATCCGAAAAAGGAAAAGGGTGGGCATTCGGGTGACCTCCGGAAGAAAGAGCGGGAATGTCGTAAACTCCAGCAAGAATTGACCCAAGAAAAGGAAAAGTTTAATCAGATGACCCTCAAATGGCAAAAGGACATGCAAGACATCCACGCCTCCCTCAATGACGAGAATCAAATCCGTCTCAAACTTCAAATGGAGCTGGATTCCAAGGATTCGGAAATTGAGGCTCTGTCCCGGAAAATGTGTGAGACGGCATCAGTGAGCTCGAACGAGGGTGACGGTCTCATTGGGATCAGCGAAGAAGTTCGACTCGAGGGTTGGGTATGGCTCCCTTCGAAACAGAACATACGCCGACACGGCTGGAAGAAACAATACGTAGTGGTCTCATCTCGAAAAATCATCTTTTATAATACAGACCAAGAAAAACAGAATCCTACCAGGGTATTGGACTTGAAGTAAGTGGAAATGAAGATCTGACGTGCTTGATTTCATCACGATTTCCTGCGATACTGATCTTGCTTTAGTTAGATTTTTTTCAATGGTTCATTTTTAAAAAGAGAATGGGACACAAGACACACGAACCAGGATGACCTTGGTCTTGAAAGTTGATCATGGTTTTTTAAGTTTAGATTTTGAAGCGATAGCCACGATTGTGTAGCGATGCTCTTTTATGCTCTTTTTATACTTTGAACGGAGGTCCCGCCTGCATACCCATGTGTCCATTTTTACCTGATTCCGTATTCAGGTGCTGGCGTAAATCGGGCAGACTTCTGGAACCTACTTTCTACAACAAAAAATGAAAAAATTTTAATTTTATTTACCAGAGGCTCTTCTAAACTAACAGCATTTTAAACCTGATTTCAGCATTATACTTTTTGATTCTTTTTTTTTTAATTTCATTTTTTCTTTTCTTTTTATAGCAAAGTCTTCCATGTCCGATCCGTAACGCAAGGGGATGTGATCCGAGCTGATGCCAAAGAAATTCCTAAAATTTTCCAGGTGAAACCTTTCAATAATTTAAAAAAAAAAAAAAAAAAGTTAATAATTTGTAAAATTTCGGTCCTAAAATCCTTTATTTTTTGGCAGTTGTTATATGCTGGAGAAGGTGAAGCAAGGAAACCGGACGAGAGTTTGCAGGAAGATAATCTAAAGCCGGGGACCCTCATGCACAAGGGTCATGAGTTTGTTGCAATTTCCTTTCATATGCCTACAACTTGCGAAGTTTGTCCAAAACCGCTCTGGCACATGTTCCGTCCACCCCCATCACTAGAATGTAGACGTAAGTCTCCTTTTTCATTTTGTTAATTTTTAGACATGCATAACAATTTATACAAAATCGGACGTGGAGATAAGGACTCCTGATGACATCCGTGACGGAGGGATTTCCTACTAAATTTCTCCATGATTTCATTGCATGGGATTTTGATTTTTTGAATGAATAATGGAATAGAAATTGGGAAGAGTCCATCATATTCTCGTTTGGTATAAACTTTGTTCATTTTTTGTTTTTCCAGGGTGTCGAGTCAAGATCCACAAGGAGCATTATGGAGAGAATGTCCTGGCCCCTTGTAAAGTCCAGTATGATCCGAATACTGCAAAAGAGCTCCTACTCCTTGCTCCGACGGAGGATGAACAGAAGCTCTGGGTCTCACGCCTTAGCAAGAAGATCCAGAAAGGAGGATTCAAGGCTGTCTCACAGTCCAGGTCGGTCTTCTATGTCCCTCCTGTCACGTCATGACCCTTCCGCTAACACCAGACATAGCGTCTCCTTTTCTCCACATCCTTAATCCACCACCGCCGTGACCGTCCAACCAATTACTTAGGTCTACAAAATATTCCCAGTATCTTCAGGATGTAGGCTGTCTAGGAATCTAACATGCAAAAACTAAAACTTTGTTTCCAGAATAATGCTGTGAATGTTGCTTCTATTAAGGGTTGAGAGAGGGGGAGGGGGCCATGTCATCATCCCTACTGGACGTTAATTATTGTAATTTATTCGCTTTGTGTCTACTATGCTTTCGTAGAAAGGGCGGCGGCAACTTAGGTGACACGCGCCATAATCCTCCCAATGTGCTTTGAAATCTTTTCGGGGATGATCTTGTGATAATTTGGTGGATAAAATCTCTAGCTGTTCAAAATGTATTTATGTATCTGAGCTCTCAAATTGTAGTTAACAAGTCACAAAGGCAGGCATAAAGGTTTCAATGGGGGTATGAAATTCTTGTTGAACAGTCCACCATTTTCTTCCGTTTTTGATTGAGAAAATGAGTTAAGACTGTAATAACCAGTTCTTTGTGTCGGTCTACTTAATTCATCCCCTTCATTGACAAAAATCAATTTCTATTTTCTCCCATTCTGGACAAACACTTATAAAAACTTTGGAGAGTTTCGTTAATTTTTTGATAACTTTATTAGTAAAGTTTTATTGTAAAAAATCATGAACAGAAAATGTTAAATGTTGACCCAGTTTTGACTTTGGCAAAATAAAATCTATACTTGTATTTGTAAATGTGCTTTTTATTATTATCGTTCTTCTTCTTGCTTCTTGACTGTAAATTTAGCTTCTATCGCCCGCAGGCAACAATGCTTTCCTATTTCGCCAAATGTGTAAAAATTTCTTGTGAACTCAAATTTTAACCATAAAAGTTGTGATTTTTGAACCTGTCTCTTCCTCTCTCGTGCTAATTTGTGTTGTTGTGTTTGTTATACAGGGACAAGCAAAAGTCTGCAACACTTCCTGCCAGGAACAAATGAGTCAATCAATGTCTTTGATGTTTTAGAATTGATGCTACTTAAAATGCAAACTGGCCGAAAATTTCAAGTCTTCCAACCACCCCCATCACCCACACATTCCTCCATTTTGTCTCCGTCTATTTTTCTTTCTCCTGCGTCTTGGACCCTGTCAATTTGGTCAAAACAAAACAAACTTACTTTTATGGAAAAAGACCAAATGTCTATACAAAGTACTTACTGCGTAAAATGACGTCCAACTCACTGGTGGGATTAAATTAGTGTATTGTAATTGTTGAATTAATTGCTCTTGTAATTTGTAAAAGACTTGTACGTGTCCATCCATCCAAGACCCCGTGACCTTTTATCTTGTAAGTGTAAAACTCTCTGTACATGTTCCTTCAAGGATGTTTGCATGGATGATGAAATCAAATTAATTATTACCTAATTAATAACCTACCAATTGTTAATTTAATTTATTTGTCATTCAAGTAATAGCTAAGGAAGTGAATAGTCAATAGGTAATTACTAATTAATATGTTCTTGACCTATGACCTAACTGACCCTGACCTTTTTTCTTTTGGAATTGACAGTAAGAGTAGAGGATTATTGGGGAGCGTTGGTAGTACGGCGACTACTGGGAGTGGTGCCAGTAGCAGTATAAGTAGACTCTCCTCATTCGCCTCTTCCAGATCTAGTGTGGACGGAAGTGGCGGGTCCTTTGTCGGATTCTCAAGGGTTGCCCTGAAGGATAAGGACGGGAGGTCACTCTTTGAAGTCTTTGTGTGACCCTTGACCTCTACGAATTCAAGGCTACTCGTATATTTAAAAGTGTACTTATCCTCTCATACAAATGTTGTTACAAATCGAAAGCGTGTGTGACTCTTGTCGTTTCCTTCGGCTCTAATGCAAATTGGACAGCCTAGGCCACAGAATTTTGACGTGGACTGTGATTTATTCTCCTTTTTGTCATTCATTCAATTATTTAATTTTAATCATGTCTAAGTCTCTCATCTGACTCTGTTCGTCCAATCGTAAAAAGGGTAAATCGTTAAAGCGTAAATTTTTAATCATGAAATCATATTGTCCTCTACGCGGGTCAAAAAAATATGGAGCCAAATAAATTAACAAATGAAATTTTGAAATTAGGATTTGCAATCATTTGTTGCCAAGCCGGGATTTCTGAGAAAACAAAATACAAACGGCGTTATTTGTGCGTCATTTTTCAAGGCCTTCCGGATGAATTTTTAAGAGCTATACGTCAAAATTATGAGAATGCGTGTGCATTTTTGTTGTGTCGTCGGTGAATGATTGACGTGGGCGTGACGTGAGGATGCCGCTGAAGCGACCACCATTTCCAAGGGCCAAGACAACTCCGCCCCCAAACACCACAGTCTACATTGGGGTTGACAGCAATAAGCGACCCATCAAAACTGCCTACGCTGGAGGTTGTCGAACTTTGACTATTTACATGTCGCCTGGGGTCATGTCTAATGTCGCTGGTTTCTAGCAGTTGGTGGTGGTTTGACGTCGACACAACCCCCGTCGTCTCGCCGCTATCCAAATTACATTCCAGAATTGAGGACACAGAGGGTCGAAACGGGGAAGCAGAGTTTCCAGGATAAGCTCAAAGAGAGGATGAAAACTCAGCGACAGGCAGAGGAAACGGCGCTGAACAGACTGTACGAGTGGCATTTTTCCGAAATCTTCCAACTAGTTCCGACGCTGATTTCCCGCGTTCTGTTTTCAGCGTCATGGAGAAAGCGCAGCGGATTTCCTCCATGGTGCCTCAGATCCAAGCCCCGCAGTACCCCCGAAAGCCCCGCCCACTCATCCAATCACAACCTGAGGTAATCAAGAAGACCCCTTTCCAGGTCCAAAGCCTTTTTCGTGCCAGTCCGGAAGCATTTTCGGATTCCGGAAGTCGAGTTCTCCAGATGGAGCTTGCCCGGAGGCATCTGGGGACCACAGGCGCCCGGACCAGCGTGCCACTCACACCTGCTTCTAGCGACACGGCCAGCGACATGTCAGAATATTTCATCAGGCGAAGAACTCGGCATAGCTGATTCGCTGAGTGCAAACAAAATTTGGCACGATTCATTCACGACGCGCGCGTTTTCAAATTAAAGTCAAGATTAAGAGGGCCAATGGTAAACTGACGAAACGTTTCAACATCCACGACTCATGGATTGGTTCATTAAGGGAAGCCGACAGGAAATGTGGAGTGACATGACATTGTGACGAAGAGATTTCACTTTTATCCTTCGTCCCATTGAATTCTCGCGACCCAAGCGGTGGTGGGGTCCTTGTCTTGATTGACCTTATCGTCCAACATTGCGAATAATTCACCAATCAGGAATCATTTCAATTCCGAAATGTATTGTAGGAGGTTATCTCCTCAGCCCAATCACCTCGTTCCTCTTGTCGGAAGTTTAAATTCTGTGCACAAAAAATTGTGCGGAAATCAAATTTTGCAATCTGGATGCTGATCTCATCCCGATTCTCCACCGTCGTGTCCTTTTGACCTCACAACAACTTACCGAAAAGGTGGAAGGTGAAAGTACCAAGGTAAACTCTGGGGGTATACGCAA